>CAUYON010205368.1:0-22155 GCA_963573935.1 Arctocebus calabarensis | reverse complement strand
TTGATGTGTGTTCCTCGACCTTGTCTCTTGGCTCAGCTCCAAACCGTTGGCCTTCTCGCCAAATTTCTGTCCTTTAACTCTCCTTCTGGACAGGAGCGTCTGCAGAAAGCTGGCTACAGACCGCCATCTTGGCTCCTCCCCTAAAGTTTTGAATTTGAATGGAGATAATGATCTTTAAAGTCCTAAATCTGACACTTTACTTCATTATTATAGATTTTATATTTTCTTACGTCATAACATTTGAATTTTAAAAATGATCATTACTCAAAAATAGGTCATTTTTGATGCAGGATGAATGCTGGCTTCTTTGATGGTGCCTTACTAAAGATACCTGGTTATCAGGCCTGATCTATCCTAGGTCAATTATTTTGAGCTGCTTGAATTCTAGAAATGATTCAGCAGCAGAACATGTGTGTCTAGCAGTCCATCTGAGGAGCAGAGTGAAGAATAAGATGCAATTGCAGTCACTCAGAGTGTCTTTGGAATCCTTTTCCTTGTTGAATTTGAAGACTTGTGGCTGACAAGTGTATGTCTGTCTCTCTCTCTCTCCCTTCCTCCCTCTTGAAAATCCCATTGACTCTATTTAGCATTGACTCTCCACAGTTCTTTACCTTTGCAAAGCATGGAGGCTTCTGCATGGAGTGGAGTTTGTTCTAACTGTGGATTGATAGACTTCTAATTATGGTTAGTCAAGGTAGTTATGAGAAGAAAGAATATTTGCCTTCTAGCTGAACATTCAATCACTCCACATCCTTGAAATGTTTGTCTGCCCTCCATCTCTATGTTATTACAAATGTTTTCTTCTCTCCTAAGAACATTCTTTAGTAGAAAAAAAATATTTAATCCACTAACAAAGCCAAGATATAGTTCTGAGGAATTATGGGCCCTTCTCAAGTACTCACCTGGTTTGGGGGGGCATAACTGAAGAGCACTGTGTATGGCTTCCATGAAATGTGTGAATAATTACAGTCCAGCCTGCTCTGGAATGATTAAACCTGCATTCATATTTTTATATGCTAAAACTTTTTTCTAGTCAAATGTATTTGGGATATGATAGGTATAAGTAAAATTAAACAGACTCCTTATTGCAGAATTTCCTAAAGTTTCCTGTTTCAAATTTTTCATGTCCCTATCAGAGGAGGCCAAAGTGTGCAGTTACTCCCAAATATATTGATTGTGGAACACTTTTTCATGAAACACATTACAGGACTAGTGTTTCTCAGAGCAAAAATCAGACTTTATTGTTACTTACAGACTAAAGACTAATAAAATTCTAAATACTAAAGGAAGGGACCTGCTAATTTGTTCTTAACAAGGAGGCTTTCGATTCAGACAGTACATAAAGTCTTATAATACAAACATAAAAGGCAGAAAATCTTAGATAAGATGGCTTTAAAAAATCAAATCTACCCACGAATGGTGTAAGCTATCCCAATGACACTGACCTATAATTTTCATTCATTGCCAGTTGGTATAGTGACTGAGATTAAAAGCAATTACTATGTGACTGTTGTTATGTTGGTTATAGTAGGAAATGATTATCCTAAAATATTTACTAATTCAATTGAGGAACAAATGAGAGAACATCATCACTTTAATTTCCTACTGTAAAAAATAAATAATTTTTTGACACTGAAAAGTCACCTCTTCTAAATGTTCTCACTGATTCCAGTGTTTAATATCTTAGCACAAGTTCATATTTTTGCTCAGCCAAATTATTATAATACAAAATATTTACCTGAGAGGTAGCAAAATAACATCTAGAATGATGGTAAAAAGAGTAAAAAGAAAACTTAAAGAAATGCCATGTTGTGTAGTAAGATAATATCACAATTGTGAGAACATGTTTAGTTATTATGAGCTTGTTTAAAGTGGCATTTCAACTCCATGGATCTTATATACTACATGCTTTTACCATTATTTGGAAAAGGATGAGTCTATCATTTATATGGTATATAGACTTACAAATATACGAGGTTAGACAACTAAGTTTGCAAACTCATCCTAGAAAAAGTGCTACCTACCTCACTGCTGAGTATCACTGCAGTCAGTATCAAGGTACTCGCCTTGGGAAGCTATGCACTGACACCAGTGTCTTCCATTCTACAAATTTGGAACTCTTTTGCTGGAATGGCCATCAGAAATGTCTTCATACGAGATTTGACAATTAAGTTTGCAAACTCATCATAGAAAAAATGCTACATTCCTTATTACTGAAACCACTCTGATTACCTTCAAAATACTCCCTTTGGCCATCTGGTAACTATAGTGATATTCAGCAGTGATGTATGTAGCTCTTTCTCTAGGATGAATTCACAAATTTCATTATCTAACCTCGTACATATTTGTCTTTTCTGATCAAAGGCTTGTAACATTTCAGATAGCTCTAATTCCTCCAAGTGAAAGCCAGTGAGTTTGTATTTTATTATTCATAGGCCATTTGAATTTATATTGTGGGTCCTGTTTTTAATAATAACAGTCCAAAATAATTTAATGACTTTGTTTCTGGAAGTCCATGAATACAATATAAAGGATGAGTTTACTTTGCAATGCATTAATGAAGAGCTTCAGTGTATTTCCTTCTGCTAGCCTTTAAGAGAAATCTATTTTTACTCATTATTGTTATAAAAGCTATAAAAGTCAAGCCATGTATATTTGCATATGTTTTCTTTTACTTCTTAATCACTTTGAGAAGTTGCTAAATATTTTTCTAGGGACAATTCAAAGAAAGAAGAAAATCTGGTCTGCCTTAAGCTAATCCTATACAGTATATTGAGCATTTGAACTTGACAACCCCGGCACTGTCATGGATTGTTGGTCTTTTGTCTCCAGAAACCAGTGCTACAAGAGCATACATTTGCTTTCCATTTATAGTATTCTGTACTTTGTTAGCCCAAGGTGAAGTCAAGAAGATTGAGTTTCTTAAGATTGGCAGTAGCCAAGAAGTATGTATAATATGCTGCTCCACTCTATACCTTCAGCACAGTAGCCTTTAAATGTGTTGCTACCAATTTCAAAACACTTTGAAGAGTTCTTTAAATGTGCCTGTTTGGTAAAACAGGTAAGATTTTAGTGTGTGAATGCTCATATGTGTTCATTTAATATCAGCAAAATGGTACACAAATAAATATGCTTTTCATTCATTTTAATAATATTTATTTTAAAAACTGTTAGTTTAATTTTTGTCACCATATTCTGGGTACTATTTCAAGCATTTTACAATTTGTGTTCTGTAGGACAGGTTTGTAAATCAGCTGTTTTGATTATTGTCCCAATTACAGATGGAAAGAATAAAGGATAAATAAGAGATGAGATAGCTTAGGAAGAACTGTTACATTGGGAGAAATGTATAATGAAGAACCCTTGGATTCTTAAGGCCTATCTTACTGAGTGTTTTCTTATTCACTCAGGAAATGTTCATGAGTTAGTGTTAACTGTGTGCCTAGCATCAGCCAAAAGCAAGAGACAGAGGTATAAACACAATGTATAACTTTCCAGTGGATAAGCCTCTGAATAAAGCATCTGCATAAACAATCACCAGCCCAAATCCACATGGACTGAATAATTATTTTATTAATTCAATAATATTTACTAAATGCCAATTCCCTACCAAGTATTGACTAGCAAAAACTGTCAAATACCTGGCATTTTGGCATAATCTATAGTTTTTACCAATGTTTTCATCTGTTGGACAACTAATAGGCATCTCCTATATGACCTTGTTGAACAGCCCTAGATTTCCCATTCCTTCACCTGCAGATAGCTTCTTTTATAAGACTTACAGTGATGGACAAAAGAAGGTAAATAACTAAGGAAATAAGGCAGACAGGAAGCTGGAGGACTAGAAATACTATTAGTTTAGACCAGTGGTTCTCAACCTTCCTAATGCCTCCTAATGCCTCAACCCTTTAATACAGTTCCTCATGTTGTGGTGACCCCCAACCATAAAATTATTTTTGTTGCTACTTCATAACTATAATTTTGCTGCTGTTATGAATCTTAATGTAAACATCTAAGATGCAGGATGTCTTTTCATTGTTACAAAGGGGTTGCAACCCATAGGTTGAGAACTGCTGGTTTAGACACAATCCTTTATGAGAAATAGTGAGAGTTGACTGTTTTTTTTCACATTCTTTTCTTTTGAAGATGGATGCGTTTGGTTGCACAAAAGTGAACATTTAGTGTCTTGAACATATTACATGTGTTGTATTTCCTAGCAGTGGGGAAAGGGAGCTGCAGTGGAGAAATGCTATTTGGGGGGGGTCACATAGATAGCATAAATTCATAACTCAATCACTTGCCAGATGTGTGCTTTTTTAGCAAGTAGCAGTATGGGCGTTAATGTTCTAAATAATGTATATAAATACTGATTGCCTATAAATTGATTATTATGAAAATTAAATGAGATAATGAAAGTGAACTGCTTAATAGAGTTCCTAGTAAAACGAATGGTGACACTCAATAAATGGTTGCAGTTATCTTCATTGCTGTCTTCCTCATCATCATCATTTTCATTTGCTAGACAAGAGGTTCTCAGTGTTTTCACAAGAGAATTATCTGGGGTGCTCATTTAAAACAAACAAACAAACAAACAGATATCTAGCCTAGCTGAGTAAGAATCTCTAGTGGTTTCTTAGGCACATAAAAAGAGGAAATAGTGTCCTTGTTTTGGAGGGTTTAACTCTGTATCAAGGGAGTGCCTAACACATACTATTGACTGACTCAATAAATGACAGTTTCTACCATACAATTTACTGTTGTTATGTTGGAAAACCCAGTGAGACTATTGATGAGGACTGTCTTCATAGGAAATGATCACCTTCTTGTTTCATAAATTCCTTCTTTCATGTTGATATATGGCAAATTCAATTATACAATGCATTTCTAAGTACTTAGTTTGATTCTAGGAGCCATTGTCCTTCTCTTCTTATTTTAAACTGATTTATCAAAGGTAAAACTATCATTGACTTGTTCCATAATTGAGAGAGCTGTGCAAAGAACTGCTGAGGAGTTGAATTGCATTTGAGCTGGATGACTGGTCTCAGAGTTTCCATGGCCATATTAGTTAAGTTGAAACCGTAGAAAAAGTGCCCTTATCTTTTGGGATGGTCGCCTCACTTCTTTGGATTGAACAGAGAATATTAGTGGGAAGGAAAAGCTCTGAGAATTTTCCTAATACTGGAAATGTACTTTGAAATCACAAGCCTAAAATTCACTTTTAAATCACAGTTTTACATGAAAAGGATACTTTAGCAAAATAAGAGCTCTAGTTTAGATGATGCTTGGTGTATTATACAATCAGTTAAAACTTCAGTATTTTGATTCTAATACAGTTTATGGTGTTTGCCTTTTAGAAATCACTAGCTATCATCTAAAAACCTATAGTTATGGGATCAGAAGTTCCAATGCTTGATAACTCTTTGCAAAAAAAGGGTGATTCTGCATTAGATAAAGATGGATGCTCATATGAATAAACAGAACTGCAGATTTATGAAAAAGGTCATTCATGTCCTGAATTGTGCTGTGGTTGACATAGATTATTAAATCAAGGCTATCCTAGTTCTTTGAGAAAATAATTTGTTTCCCCTTGTTTTAGATATTCAACTCTCTCACTTTGGAGGAAGGAGGTGGTTTATCAAAAATGATCTGGAGCTAAAAGTAAAAAATTAGTATCCATGTTGTCCTTGTTAGTCACACATTTAAAGGCAAAGAACTTAAAGCAGTCTTTTTTAAATTGGTTTTGTTGCTTTTGAAATTCCGGGAGCAATATACATTCTGCCTACCTCCTAGACTTATAAAAATTCAACTATTCAAATGCAAGAATACAGTTGTTTGAAGACACCAGTGTGATCTCTCATCACATGTAATACATAAAATACAAATGTAATGTAGGCTTTTTATTTGGGGAACTTGGGGGTTGAGTTGCTAAAACATTGTTAATATTAACTGGATTTTATGGTATACTTACCTGCATATCACTGTTTACTATTTAATATATGATTATTTATTGCTGTTCTATGAGTACTTACTGGTTAGGATTATATGTGTGCTCATTTAGTAAAATTCTACCCTGCACTGTGTATTGAAAGTATCATGTTAACAGAGCATGTGTCTTTATTATATAGAATCCTATCCCCAGGCACACTGCATTGAAGAGTGTGGTAGGTGTTTAGTAGATAATCATTGAATGAATGGAATTGTGCTTCCTAAATGCAGTGTGTATGTATCATGCATGCTATAAATTTATACCTATTTTTCAAAAATATTGGTGTAATGTTACTTTGAGCTTTGTTTTGGAAAGATTATTATGAAACCAAATATGTTATAAAATCAAATTTGGAAATATGAATACTGAAAAATGATAAGTCATTTCTTCATAATCATTTCTCTTCTGACTTCAACCTTTTACATATTATAATTCAAATATTTTATATTGGGGGAGAGTTTAACAGAATTCAGCACTGTAGTGATTATCTGCATCATTTTTCTTTTATTACCTTAGAATGACCACCAGGATTATGTAATAACATTATGTGATAATGTGATAATGTTTGATAGAATGAAATTTATAATCAGATAAACCTGGGTTTAAGTCCCAACTCTACCAATTCCCAGTTGAAAGAGAATTCATGCTGTTCATTTCTCTAAGTTTCCGTTGTCCCATGTGGGCCTAATTATACTTCCCTAATGAGATTATTTTAAGGATTAAATGTGGTAATAGACTTTTAATACTTCTTGTGGCTTCTAACACAAAAAAACCTTTAGCTGTAGCTTTTTAGTGTTTATATAATTCATACTCTAAACATGTTTTTTTCTGTTTTGTCTGATTCTTATCTTGTATATTGTGTGTGTGTATGTTTCTTCCTACAGATGGATATACAACTGATGACATTGAGTTTTACTGGCGTGGGGATGATAACGCAGTAACAGGAGTGACAAAGATTGAACTTCCACAATTCTCTATTGTAGATTACAAACTTATCACCAAGAAGGTCGTTTTTTCTACAGGTTTGTATCAGGGAAAGGGGTTAAGGGAAAAGACTCTTCATCTTATCTTGTTGAAAAAGCTCACTTATATCAGAGCTATGACCTAGAGAAAGATTGTGACTCTAGAAGTTCCTGCTGAAAACCCTCTGTTTCCCCTAAAGCCTATTGCTCCTTTTGGAACCAATATCACCATTTTCTAGAAGTCACCCCAAGCATAGCTGAGAGGGCCATCTCTATGTCTCTGATTTGGTTAATGGGCTAATTTTAGAGATAGAATATAGAAAGAGAAGTGAAGACCTGGGTCATAATTGTCCTCCAACTTTATGTATTGATCGTAATCCCTTAAGGCCTCCTGGGGAGATCCAAGTTGCCGTTTACTCAAGTCTAAACATGATGAAATTCTCTAAAGACAGTAGGAAAATTTCACATTTTCCTCAAAGGATAATAATTTCTTTACACAATTTTACTTCTTGTTTGGGTTAAAATCTATTTCAGATGCTAAGATTATCCTAATGCCTTCATCATCTTTAATCCTCCAGCACTGAGATTTTACGATGTCACACTTGATTGCATAAGCACAATTTTTACATTTTTTTAAACAGAAATGCTAAGAATGTCTATTTGGTCAACACTCATTTAGGGGCAAAATAGTAGACCTACAGGAATATCCTTCTTTATATTTTTCTTATTGAAATGAATCCTGCAGGGACAGAAATAGCTAATTCTGTAATTGCCCTTCCACTAAGGATTTGGATACCTTGTGTTCCTGCAGACCACTGAAAGCAAGAGCTGTATGATTTGGTAAAATACCAAGTTTTGTATAGGTTTTTTTTTTTTTTTTATAAAGACACCAACAACAAACAACGGAAACTTTTCCTAACTTTTAGGTCCTCTAAATCCATGAAATTCTACAGAAATTATTCTTACTTAAAATATTTTTGTTTTCATATTAAGACACGTGGCTTAGCCCAAGAAGATTAGACAAGGCTTTCCAATTGTGGGATTATCTTCCCCCTATTTATCAATGTGAATTTTTTGTTCTGCATTTTAAGGCTCTTCTCCGTTATTTATCTAGCCTGAAGAGCAATCCTATAGATCACCATGGTCAAAAAGCCCAGACTTAAGAAACTGATTCTTTAGTTGTACCTCCCACAAATATTACTCAAAAGCAGTGATTCTCAACCTTTTAGTGGGTCAGGATCCCATTAGAATTCTGATGGAAACAATGAAACTATTAAGAAGAAAAAGAGAAAGAGAGAAGAATACATACACATAAAAACCTATACTAACTTTTAGTCCTTGAAGCCCTGCCATTGATCACAGACTTAAAATGCATCCTGTCTTGATAAGATTTCTTTTACTTAAGACATGCAGCCTTGTTCTTGTACACATATAACACTTATAACTGAAAGGATGAACTTAAATGAGGAATAATTGAGAGAGTGAACCAAGGAACTGCCCCAAATTATCTTGTCATCACAATTGCAGACAATGAGAATCTTGACCTAATATAAGAGACTTTGCGGGGAAGAGCTGGAATTCTTTTAATTACTGGTGGGTACATGATGTATTCCACACAGTAACTCCTGGTAATTAAAAACCCAGTGCTCACAGATTACTTTCACACAAGAAAGTGCTCTTTACCAAGAACTGAAATTGGATTTAAGGGTGTTATACGAAGTGTTTAAAGAAAAGCACCCTATAAGTATTGGTTGATAATGATGATGTTCTGAAATTGCCTTTCTAGGTTCCTATCCCAGGCTGTCCCTCAGCTTTAAGCTTAAGAGAAACATTGGATACTTTATCCTGCAAACGTACATGCCTTCCATCCTGATTACTATCCTCTCCTGGGTATCCTTCTGGATTAATTATGATGCTTCAGCCGCAAGAGTGGCATTAGGTAGGCCATTTTCAGCCGCTGGTGGATTTTGACTGTGTGTGTGTATGTGTATACACAAATGCTTCCTTTATCTGGAAATTTATGATGCTTGGTGAGACTGAACATTGCATCATACAAGAATTTATTCACAAGACCTCAGGTGATCTGCTTCAGCATTAAATCAATTATACACAAATTAAAACTCTTCCATGTCAGAATTAGTTAACTGTATAGTTGTTGATAATGAAATTAGTTGCACCAGTTTGATATTTTTATGGAAACATATTTCACATAGTGTTGCTTGCATAATTGTTCTATTTGTAACTTTGCCTCTTTATCTAAGAGGAGCTCCTTTTCATTTTTCTAAAGAGACAAAGAGATGTATGTAGTGAATGAATAAGCAGAAATAATGCTAAACTGTTAATAACATTTTGGAGTACCATGGCTGAGACAGGAGATCACAAAGTAAGAAAGCTGAGAGATCATCCATGGTATTACTCATCCTCTGCCTGATGCTTTTTCTGTGACCAGAGGAGGAGAATAAATTATATTTCTTGAGTATTTTAACTCCAGATAAAGTAAATGTATGGCCTTTTACACATCTTTATTATTTTGAGTTTTGACCCCATTTTTCTTAAAATATTGCAGTGTTAAGTTCTTTACTAACATGATCTCAATTCAATTATTAAATTTCTTATAACAGACATTCATTTATTTATTTAACAAATATTTGTTGAACACCTGATATGTGCTAACCATACTAAGCACTAAGATACAGCAGCCTGCTTCTGGAAGTTATATCTAGCAGGAGAAGACAACATATAGAATGACCATGTAAATTCTGTAATATGGCAAATCTATAGAGAGAATAAACATGGGAAAAGGGGCTTGGGTATACCAGGGGTGATGTTTCAAATACTTAGGGCAGATCTCACTCAGAAGTTATCATAACAACAAAGACTTGGAGATGAAGAGCCAAGGGGGTACCTGGGTGATAATATTCCAGCCTACTACAGGAACAAGCCCAGTGTGGCAGTGGGAGGCATTGAGGCCAGAGTGAGTTCAGGAGGAGTGGTAAGGGTAATGGGGAAAAGAGGACAGGACTAAAAGATCAAAAAGTGGTTCTTGGGCTATGGAAAAGGCTTTGCTTTTATTCTGCATGAAATAGCCATTGAGCAAAAAAGAGACATGATCTGATTTCAGTTTTAAAGGGATCATTTTAGCTGCTGGGATAATATGTGTATTAAATTTTGTTGACTCAAGCATGGAAGGAAGGAGAAAGAATGGCCTTCCAGATTGAGTCAAGTCCTAATGATAGCTACTCTTACAAGAATGCCTTAGAATGCCCCTGTGTAGATTAACCACAGTCATAATTTATGTAGTTTTAATTATGTTTATTTATTCTCCCATGCACTAAATGATCCCCTGGGGAAAGGTCCATGTCCAGTTTTGTGTCTGGTGTCTTGCACACAGAGTGCTGCTTATGTTCTGAATAAGACAATGAATAAAATTATCAAATATCTTATTTTTCCAAAGTTAAAATCTATTGTCCACTTTATGTCTATTAGAAGTATAATAAATAATTTATTTTCTTTTTAAAAGGAATTTTGAAAATATCTTTTTATGTGAGCATTATGAGATTCAGAAATACTTGCAAAGGAGATTTAGATAAGCAGTAAAACCAGCATTGTCGGTTTTATTATATATTAGTGGTACAGGATAATCTATAGTTGAACTGATGAAGAAAAAAATGAAACTGAAAAATGTTTCCAAATGACCACTGTAAAGAAGGCATAAGAAATATAAGACACTGGTACCTAAAGAAAGGCTTTCTTGGGCTTGCTCAGAATCAAATATTCAAATTTCTCTTTTCTGTGGTTGTTTTATGAAGATGTATAAAAAAATCAAAATCATGATACCATTAGAGAGATAACATTAAATCAGAAAACTATGTCTTCTAACAAAATCACAAAAATTGAAATTTAACTTTTGGGAAATCTTGTTGGATAAGTGTTTAAGGGTGTGGTCTCCTCAGTCACATTCTAATTCAAGGATGACCTTGCAGCTGTCCATTTATGTGTTTGTAACCTCTGAACTTCGTGTATTTTCACATCATTATATTGCTACACAGCTAAACTTTATCATACTCAGGCCTCTGGACTCACAGTGGAGTTACCATCCAATTACAGCTTTCAGAGAAACTCCTTCACACAGTCAGAGATACTCAACAAGATGAAGAAATGTAGCCTGACCTAGTGTGACATTTCCCATAAAGAATCTCAAAATACTTCTGTGTTATTTATCTGGACATTGTATGCCTAACTGTCTGATCCAGAAACAGGAGTGCTATGACTCCTGCTTCTCTGTTACCCCCCACCTCCGGTTTCCAAATGTTATAAGTCATTCATTGGTATCATCCATCTAATGTATCCATTGTTTTCCGTACCATTGCTGTTGTTTTACTTTACATACCCTTTATCATTTATTTGATTATTCAGAAAACCTCTTAACTATTATTCTTCATTCCTGCCTTACATGCTTCTCCCCACATCCTCCCCAATGCTGCCAGAGTGATTGTCCTAAATACAGTTTGTCCACATGCCTCCCTGTGTGAAGCTAGTCAGTTGTACTCCACATTGCTTTCAATTTTTAGTTCAGACTTCCCCTGAGGCTCTGTGTATATGGCTCCCCATTATGCAGACCTTACTTAACATCCACTTTTCTCAGGACTCTTCCCATTCTGCCCATATTGGTTTTCCTAATTTCCTTTTAACGGCTGTGTACTCTGCCCCAAACCAACCTTTATATAAAAACCTCTCACCAGTGCCCTTAGGTCTACCTTAACTTTTGACCCTGTCCTTGCTGAGTAACTCTCACTCATTCTTCAGGCATCAGCTCAATAGTCTGCATTTCCTGATCTGGTCACAGAGCTAACCTAGGTTCATCCCCATATTCTCAACTTTCACCTTAAACATATGTCTGTCATAGCATTTAATTCACATTTCTAGCCCTCCACTAGATTATATATAACACATGTAACTATAAATATAAAAATATATTAAAGGAAGGACTCCAAAATGATCAATGTTTACCTAAGTTAATCCATGCTTATCTTGAGAGCCTATCATAGGGCTGGTATATGACTAATGCCCAATAAGTAGACTGTGGCATATATGAGCAAGTGAGTGCAGTTAACCTTTCCAGCTATTATGAGAGCAGAAGGAAGATTGCAACATTATCATGCTAACTCTCTCTTTTTCTTTTTTTTTCCAGGAATCACAACTGTCCTAACAATGACCACAATCAACACCCACCTCCGGGAAACTCTCCCCAAAATCCCCTATGTGAAAGCCATTGATATGTACCTGATGGGGTGCTTCGTCTTCGTTTTCATGGCCCTTCTGGAATATGCTTTGGTCAACTACATCTTCTTTGGGAGGGGGCCCCAGCGCCAAAAGAAAGCAGCTGAGAAGGCTGCTAGTGCTAACAATGAGAAGATGCGCCTAGATGTCAACAAGGTACATTTGGACAGCAATCCTTCCTTGCTTTTTAAGTTCATAGAAGAATGCTAGCAATATAGTTAATGGCTTTAATTAGCAAACAAGGTATCCAAGGCCTGAGGTAGGGAATGGATCATTTTCCCTAGGACATACAGATAATTAATGATAGAGGCACAATTAGGACCCAAACTCAGAATGCAAGATTTAGACGTCCTTTCCATTAATAGTAGGGTTGTCCAAACTTTAGTCAACTGAACTTCACCTTCATGATTTTTTTTTCATATGTGAGTATAATGTCTATGTATTTACTTTATATTGCTTTAAATTTACTCACTTTATTTAAATTTATTTAAAAAGTAAACTTCATGTCACTCGAATCCATATTACCTACATGCATACACACACACATACAATGCTATTAACTTCTTAGTTATAATACACATAGATATAGGCTCCAGTCCTAAAATCTACAACATTCTGTTTGACTTTAAAAAGGAGATAAGAATGCAGAAATGTGTGACCTACCCACCAGCAACAACAAGCTGAGATTTTCTCCTTGATGTAATCAGAAGGGTACAAGTTTAGGTCAAAAAAGAGAAATAACTTTCTCTGTAAGTGACTCTTAATGCTTTGCACATATACCACTTATTGTTGCTGTATTTGACTGTACAAGACCATCATCTTACCTAAGTAGGGCCTGGTTGAAGAATTCTCACACAGTTATAAAGCCAGTTCTTTAAGTCACTAGTTTTCAATTTTTGGTGGCCAGTAGAATGACCTACAGATAATTAAAAATAGTGAAGCCTGGTTCTTCTGATTTGATTGTCTTGGAGTGTGACACAGCATCATGATTTGTAAAAGTTGCAGCCAAGTTTAAAAATCACCACTTCAAGGCTTTTGACATCAGCCCAAATTGAGTTCTCCCTATTTACTTTCAAAATTAATGTCACCTGGCTGCCTGTTATATAGAATTTTCTTTATTAACAGAAAATTTGTGTGTGTATTTCCCCATAGTTCAAATTTAAGCCCTTAGAAATCTTGTTTGAATATCTGCCTTAAATAGTGTTTAAACATAGTATGCAGTGATGGATTTAGTAAATAGTTAATATTGATGGAACTTGGAAAACCATAATACTTTTAAACCATCTGAAATATTTAACCATAATGATAATTGATTATTTTATTTTTTTTAATATTTCTAACTTCCATTTAATTCTGAGGATAGCACACAATTAATAATCTCTACCATTGGGTTTTATTTGAAACAAATCCTGTGGAAGCTTCCAGCTCAGTAATGTTTTTCGCATATCCATAGATCTGATAATTGGATTACTCTCTAAACAAAGACACTTTTTCTCAGAAGATGCTATTTACAATGATGCAAATTTTAAGTATGGCCCTTGACCATGCATCAAACCAAAAAGCCATGGATCTAGCAAATCATAGATTTCTTTCTCATGCTGAATATTTTCCTTATTGGAATCTGTCAATATCTGCCTATCTCAGGCTATCAAATGAAAGAGTGCTTTTGAAACATATTCTCCAATTTTCTTAATATGGTAGTCTTAGTAAAGAAAAGAGAGAAAATAAAATACTGTCTCATATGACTGCAGTTTTAAATGAGTCTAACTCAGTTGCATAATGCAAGGCTGACTTAAGATGAAATCTGATCTCTTTTCATTTTCATCTACCCTTTTTTTTAATAGTAATTTGCATTTAAATGACAAATTTAAGACCTAAGGTGTAGAGACTTTATACACACTAGACCTGGAGAGCTAAATTGAATTGTACTGAGATGGAGGTAGAGAAAGGCTCACAGTCAGATACTTTCTAGTGGTAAAAAGCTCATCCTCTTGGCTAAAGGAGGATTGACAATTAAAGTGAAAGAATATGAAGAATCAAAAAAGATAGCTAAAGATCTTCTAGAGCAGAAGTTCTCAAAACAGAACATTTGTTGTTGTTGTTGTTGTTGTTGTTCTCCCAGAGGATTTTTGTCAATGTCTGGAGACATTTTTGGTGGTTAAAACCCAGCATGAAAGGGTAGAGGAAATTCCACATTGGGTTCTGATTATATATGCAGAGGACTGGAGTGCTGCTAACCACCCTGTAATACACAGGGTAGCCTCCCCATAACAAAAAAGTTAGCCAGTCCCAAAGCATCCAACTCTCTGGTTTTAAATATGAGGAACCGAAGCCTAGAAAAAATAATATGCTCATCCTGTTCTTAATAACTCTTTAACAAAACCAGTTTCTCCATTTTCTTTAACCAGCAGCATGTGTAAGGATCAAGACATTAGTAGTAATGATCTAGCACAACGATTCTGAGCAAATATTTTGGAGTCAGTCAAGTTCAGTATTTACCCTCACATTTAATAGCTGTGTGACAATAAACATAACAAAAAAAATCGTCTCTGGCCTTTCAATTCCCTTATTTATAAAATAGGATTAATTCCTCTCTCTTAAGGTCATTGGGAAGATATAGTAATTAATGTGTAAAGCAGGAAACTTAGTTGGCAAACACTCAAAAACTAGTAAATATTAATAAAATATTAAAGTACTATCAATGCTAGGCATTATTAGTCTTTAAAATAAAATTTACTATCTCTGAACTTATTGGGGAATGCTTCTTATACATAACTTTTATGTGCTTTATTGAGTATGTAGGATGTACTTGTACCCTTAAAGGAGATTATTTTTTAGAGAGGGATGTTTTATATCAGATGTTTGAAATTCAAACTCAGGAAATCACTTTTCAAAGAGTTTTAGCTGTAAAACATCTATGACAAATCAACTATGTCAAATTTTATCAATTATTTCTTAGGCTAGAATACCTACAAGCCATCTTGACTAGATTAAAACAAAAAAAATGACCATCTAACATTGTAGATTCCTACAGTTTCTTTTTTCACCAAGCATGAAATGTTAGAGGTTCACACTGGGCTTTAATTACACAGTACTTTCTTTTGTGTCAGGGTCATGAATAATGCCACTCTAGGTATTATCAAGAATGTCCCTTCTTTCCAACTATAATTCTAAAGTAGCTAAATATTGTTGGCTACTCTGGAAAAATCAGTCTCTAGAAGGGGAATTGAAGTTTTCCCCTTCCTCTGGTGATTTCCTAGAGACGGAAGTAGTGTGTCAGATCATCTTAAGTGATTTTTAAACCGTGTTCTGTCCTAAGGTCAGGGAAGGATGACAATGAGCGCCCTGCCCAAGTGGGAGACCAATTTTGATTTAGGAAATATTTTTGCATTTTCCCATTCTCTTTTCTTTATTAATTTTCCTTACATTTTTGCTTTAAGGTGGGAATTTATAGCTCTTAAAATAATAATTCCTGTCCTATGATTTGACTGATTCAAAAAGTATTCCTATTAGAGAAAGAGAAATAGCCAAGATCTCATAGCAAAGTTAATAAAATTTCTGACATGTGATCTGGGTTTTCCTGTACTTATCCAGTGTGCTAGTCGATGAAAGAAATGAAATAAAATTGAAAAGCTGATTCTGCATTAGTCAATGCATTCAGCTAAGTTCATCTGAAAGATCCCACCTACTCACACATCAAAGTCCATAAGCAAGTGTCACCACTTTCACAGCTGTCTTCCAGTGACAAATCAAGTTGCAAAGTACTAACATCAAAAATAAACATTAAAAGTAAACTTCAAACTAAGATGAAGTCTAGTGAATAATTTTTCCCAAGTGTCCTCTGGCGTAGTTAAAAACATATAATTTCTATCCAGAGAGTCTTTTTTTATCCTTTGCATTGTTCTATTTGTGTGTATATATATGTATGTTTCCTCATAGAATTTGCCTTTGATTGATTTCACCCACTGTTCTTGCTCATAACCTCAAATTTACAACTCTCTTTATTTTTCTTTTAAGCTTATTTGGTGTCTTTGTTTACCTTCCTGCTAATTATTGAGTATATGCCTACTTGAGAATCTAATTATTTTTGCCTTGGTTCTTGGATATCTGAAATGTCTCCAATAAGCTTACTGTATCAAGAAAACTAAAACCAACAGCTTTCAAATAAAGCTTCACCAAAAACATCTCCACTGGAGGGTGTTCTTTATTTTTCATTCATGAATTCTCTTTATGTTGTCCTTATCCAATGTTTCTATTGTTTTGTAATGCAAAGCCACTAAGACCCTTTCAATCTCTTTATTCGCACTGCCTGGAATTTGATTTTTTTATTAATACATTTTTAAAAAGCAACTAATTAGAATTAGAACTAATTTTTATTCTCTGTTAGCATTGGTCTTTCCTTGTGTTTTGTAAGGACCAGTAGCATTTGTCTATTTCCAATTTACTTGAACCATCCGTCCAAATCTAGTGGTATCAGTCGACTTAATTAGCACATTCTCTACTTTGTCTTCCAGATTTTTTATAAAGATATTAAACAAAATGGGACCCAATATCGATCCTTGTGGGACCCTACTGGAAACCTCTCCCCAACTAGATGGACTACCAATTACGATTTCTCTCTGTATACGGTTAGATAGCCAGTTTTTAATCCATTTATTTGTATTTCTGTCGGACCAAATTTGTTTAGCTGTTCCGTTTAAAATAATGTATGGTGTCTTTGCAGATAGCCTACGGACATGTATCCACTGAGACTTGGGGATAAGTTAAAATTTTTTCATGAGGCCCTAGTGGGTTTTTCCCAGGTTTGTTTTATCAGTATAGCTGTGGTGAGGCTGAGCTTCAATACTCAATTCAGTAATTATTGTTTTGCTAGAAAAAGAAACTAAATGGACCATTTTGAGATTCATTTTCATTTATCCTAAGAGGAGAGACTATCATTACTTTTTAGTTTTATTGCTGTGTTTTATTTTTGGAGTTTATGTTTTTATTTATTTCTTTGGGGTTAAGCAAGTAGACAATTAAACATTTGTTCTCTTGATTGACTCAGAGTTTAGGAACTTATTTAGATTAATTATTTGTATCTAAGATTATTATACTTGCATCAAGTCCTTGTTGATTTTTTTTTTGTCATTCATTTTACAATGAGTAGTATTTTGGTAGGCTTGGCATTCTTAAAACAACAAATAAGAGGCAAGAATTTAGATTATTTCTTACTAAAATTATTGACTGAAGTGGACACCAAAAAAAATAAAAGGTCTATTTTTGGCTCAGTCGTAAAGTTTAGTTTCTGAATCCTCATGTTTTGTAATATTAATGGTAGATTGCCATTTGTGTTGCTCTCCATATTGGAGGAATGAGGAGGAAGATAATAATTGTCACCATTCCACCTTATCATCCAGTATTCATTCCACTCCAGTTTTTAAATATCTATTTCTTGATAAGGCAGTGAATAATATTTAATATTTGTGAATCTTTCCTATGAGGACTTGATGCTAGATGATCTTTCATTATAATATCTCTTAAGTATCATACTCTTCTTTAATTTTATTGCTCTGACTCCAGAGGCCTTGATACCTCATAGTTGTTGCCTTTGGGGTGGGGGGGTAGGTATAGATAACCTATTAAATTGCTTTATTTCTTGCTGTATTATATAGAAAGAGTCGAATAAATGGTAAATAGTTATATTTCAGGAGAAGAGATGTTTCAAACATGGTTATTCACTATTTTAGTTCTAATCCCCTAAACATCCCAGCAACTGCTATGTCTATGCTCTCAAACTACATCATTTATATTGTTGCTGCTGTTGCTATTTTTTTAACCATAGATACTTGTGTTGAAATTAAAGTAGACTGATTTGATTGGGGCATCACTCTGAGTAGAATGTTAATTGCAAAAGAAAACATGTATGAAAGTTGGAGTTTGGGTTTATGATGAAAATGATTGAAGAATGTTGTATTTTTCAAAACAAAATGAAAGCACACTATGTGATTGGTCTAATGACTGGATAAAGCCACATGAAAATTCAGAATATCCTCAGACCATGAAAATACTATGCCTCTTTGGTGAACTAAAAGTTAATCCTCTCTAATCCCATGATTTGAACTCTTGTTGCTGAAGAACTCTTCCTCTATTATATAAAATATTATGTTAAAGATAATGTTCAAGGAAACTGAATTTGACAGATGGAGATGTAAATTTTCATGTTTTCTGCTACTCTTCTCTGTTGGGTTTGTCTTTATTCTATTCTTTGAGCCCACTTTAAAGTTCATACTTAGAATGTTAGACAAGAGCTAGTACTTAAAATTTCAAATAATGAGGGTTTCTATTAAACCTGCAATCTGTAAAACATCAAGATGTATACAAATAATTCTGAGACACACTGGGAAAATTGATGGATTATAGAGTCATCCTGAAGTGGGTTTATGTTTAGGCATTGTCTTTCCTAGGCTGAAGGACACTGGACATGTTTAACCTTTACAATTTTTAAATCACTCAACTAAAAACAAACGAAAAAACCCCCGCTGATTTCTGCTTTAATATGAGCTGCTGAGAGGCTTAAGTGAGATAACTATATTAAGGGCCAAACACAATATCAGGCAAAGAACATTCAATTAATAGCTGTAATTATTCTGGAGATCATGGAAATCAGTGTATATCTTTCTCAATTTTTATCTCCATAGCTATTTTTCTGATTATAAAACTAATTAATAATCATTCTTAAAAATATGTTCCAAAGATAGTGAAAACCATCTACATATACCCCTACAGATATAATCACATTAGTATGGCCTTTTATTCACAATTAATGACATCCTTTATAAGTAATCATATGTTACTGTTGTATATGCCATTATTTCTACTTTTTACTTCTTTAAGAACAGGTATACAGCATAGCTATGAGATATTTAATTGAATGAAATTACCATAATCTATTTAATATTTATCTTATGGACATTTATTGTAATTAATTTAACATTTATTTGCACGTTTATTTTCATTGTTTCTAAGTTGTTTTCCACTTTAAACACCTTAAAATAAACATGGTGACATGTTTGTACCCCATTGTTCCTAACACATTTCTTAAAATAGAATTACTGGATTCAAAATGATGTGCCTTTAAAATGGTGATTTATATTTTGAGATTATTTCCTAGAAAAGTTCTTCTGTAGTTTACTACAGCACCATCTGAGAGAGTGGTGGTGCATACACACACAAACATATACAGATGTGTGCACGCACAGTCACCCTCCTTCCCAAATGAGGAAGAAACAGAAACCATGTTTAACAATGTCCGATTGTGACAAGTGTTGGCACAATGGAAAGATAAAGAATCCAAAAATCCACATGCAGTTTTTCTCCTCTCTCCATCCAAAAGCCATTAAGACTAAACCAACAACAGAAAAACAAAACACAACAATCAAAACCCAACTCAAATTGAGAGACTGCAAAGATGCATAAGTAGAGCCAGTTATCAGTGCAAACGCATTTAGGAGAAATCTGCCCAAGCTATCTTTGTACCAATGGGGAAACCTGATAAGGGTCCATCAAGATGAAGCATCTAAATAGAGAAACATCAAGATCTACACAAGAAGACTACCTCATGGGGAGGGAGGAACTCAATGTGCAAAATGTCGATAATAGCCCTTCCATTAAAATGTATTTCAGGATAAACAAAAGTTTTCCTTAACAAAATATTTTTCTCTCCAAAAATTGAAAGAATATCTGAAATAAAAGGTGAAGGTTGACATAATAAATAAATGGAAATTCAAAGGGAGAAAATGAAGGACAAGCAAACTTTATGGAAACTAATAAATGAATCCAAAACAGTAAGAAAATCAATATGGTGAAAATAAAAATCAAAGTTGTATAAAAATCATGTCAAATGCAGAGGAAAAAATATGTTGAGATAAAAGTCACTTAGAGTAGACATAATAAATATACAAGATAGATACCATGGGTCAAACCTGCATAACATTAGTGTACAATGGAAAAACAGGAATAGAAAAAAAATATTTGAATCTAGTAACTAATTATAATGATGATGATCATAAGCACTTCTTGAATCCCTATTACATGCCTAGACACCTTACATTTATTATGTTACTGTATGTGGTCCTCATTATTACCCCACATTGTTATAGTTATGATGTTATAGGTCACAAACTGAGATCCAGAGATAGTCAAGTCATGGTTGAACAGAAAATATAACTTCAGAAGCTGCTCTCTTAACCATTATGTGATACATAATATATTTGCACATACCTGTTGTGAATTCATTAATCCCGTAAGTGTATTACAGGTATGTGTTAAGCTCCAAAAGAATGCACTGAGTTCCAAGATAAAAATTATACAATTTCATTAATACCTTATATATTCTTCTGAAATCACTAAACTTCTGGAAAGAAAAAGTGAATGTCCTACAATGAAGAGAAAAGAAAAAAGATAGGTCTCCAACTTCTGCATAGTAATATTTAACTTCATAAGACAATGGAAAAATGTTTACAGGTTTCTGAATGAGACAACATGTAACCTAAGCATATTATTATTGGTATAAAGGCAAAAAGAAGATATTCTATCCTCAAAATGCAAAATTTAAGAGAACATAGTATCCACCAATTTTTACTTTTAAGAAATAATGTCTTAATACAACAATCTGGCCCCAGTAAAAAGTAATCAAAAAATTTTAGAATAGAAAAACCCCATGTTCTAATAGAACCAAAGATGGCATTTAGAAGCTATCTTTGCTATCTAACTTCAGAAAATAAAGTTTATGAAAGTCAGAAATATTAATCTGATAATGTAAATCAAAATTACAGAAAGGGATTATTGAGGAAAGAGGAAGTATTTGCTAATTCATAATAAGGACTTAGTATCTACTGTTTTATTTTTAGAATTTATGAATTAAGAAGTTGAAGATTAAGAACATGGTTAAAATTAGTGTAGATAATTATTGTGACAGTGTTTTTCAAGGGATTGCCCATAGAAAGGCTACATGAGAGTCACCTAGGATCCTTGCCCCAAAGTAGATTCAACCCGAGACATTGCACATCAAAATTTGTAGTGGAGAAAGCTCAGAAAATCACATGATTATCCCTCATAATTTTTGTGGTATACACTAAAGCATGAAAGTCTGAAGATTGTTATGGCGAAAGAATAAAAAACTGGATGCACATCTTACAACAGTTTGATATAACCTAAAGGATATAAACATAAAGATGAGGGGAAATTTGAAAACAAAGATAAAGATGATGTGATTAAATCCAATGTTGGAAATAAGAATAAAGATGAGTGAATAACAACTGTGAAAAAGAAATTAAGATGACAAAATTAAGACCAAGCTTATCTTTCTACACTAGATCTGTATCAACTCACCTATCACATGAATAAGATTCTCTGATTGAATCAAGAAACTAACCCAGTAAAATGCTTTTTATTAGCAGTACCTCTGCGGTAAAGGAACACTGGAAAATGTTCTAATTAAAGTCCTAGGTATAAACAAATGAGGCAAATACAAATCTAAAGAAAGCCAATAAATTATTATTACCATATTACAATGAATTTAAGGTAAAAAAATCAAGATCAAAAAATATTTTTATAATTACAGTAATTATTCAAAATAGATATCACTTTATTTTTCTTTCTTTTTTTTTTTTTTTACTTTGTAAAGGTAATTTATTAGGCTTTTACTTTTGAGATGAACCTTTTTAAAGATAGTTTCTGCCAAAATAGAGAGAGCCAGGTGATGTTGTTATCTGTGTCCATCATCCCTTTTTTTTAAAAATAATTTTATTGAATCATAATTATGTACATTGGTGCAATCATAGGGCACGATTCATATACATTCAGAAATATTTTGATCATACTGTTACAGATAGCCTTCATGGCATTTTTTTGATCACTATATAAAGACATTGATACTCTACCTTT
>CAUYON010205365.1:0-11882 GCA_963573935.1 Arctocebus calabarensis | reverse complement strand
GGGACCACCAAAACAAAAATGACAGCTGCAACCAAAAAATGGCCGGGCGTTGTGGCGGGCGCCTGTAGTCCCAGCTACTTGGGAGGCAGAGGCAGGAGACTCGCTTGAGCCCAGGAGTTGGAGGTTGCTGTGAGCTGTGATATCACTGCACTCTATCCAGGGTGACAGCTTGAGGCTCTGTCTCGAAAAAAAAAAAAAAATTTCTACAATCTAGCCAGGCATGGTGGCACATGCCTATAGTCCCAGGTACTTGAGAGGCTGAGGTGTGAAAATCACTTGGGCAACTCCCACCTCTAATACAAAATTAAAATTAAAATTAAAAAACATTTCTAGGCTCAGCACCCCTAGTATAGTGGTTACGGCACCAGCCACATACACCAAGGGTGGCAGGTTCGAACTTGGCCTGGGCCAGCTAAACAGCAATGACAACTGCAACAAAAAAATAGCTGGGCATTGTGGCGGGCGCCTGTAGTCCCAGCAACTCGGGAGGCTGAGGCAAGAGAATCACTTAAGCCCAAGAGTTTGAGGTTGCTATGATCTGCGATACCACAGCACTCTACTAAGGGCGACATAGTGAGACTCTGTCTCAAAAAAACAATGACAAAAAACATTTCTAGAATCTAACTCTTCTCCCTCCCCCGCCTCCCAGCCCCACCCGAGTATCACAGTCTCCTCCTGACTAGCCCCTCTGGGGACGTTCTCTGTGTGGCAGCCATAGCCATCCAGTTGTCCCCCATGCTCGGGGGTGTCGGGCAGGGTGAGCAGGGCAGTGCTCTGCCCGGCCCTCCTGCTGCGCCCTGCTCTTCACGTTCCTCCCTGGGGGCCTGTGCACCTAAACGTTCTTCTCACATAGCCATGTGATGTTCCTTCCTCTCCCCTTTCTTTCGGGTCTTTAGTGTCACTTCTGAGTGAGGCTGGCCCTCGTCCCTCCAGCTGATTGTCACCCAGCTCTTCTCCCTCTTTCCAGAACTCCCCGCCTAATTTCCCTCCATAGTACTCATTACTGGTGACACACTCCATAGGTTTCTTACTTGCCCTATTTATTTTCAGTCTCCCTCACAGAAAAGAATACTCCATGAGGGTAGAATTTTGTTTCTTTCTGTGTCCCCAGACCCTAAATGTGCCTGGCACATCTTTCAAGCGGTGTCACTGCTGTGCGTGTGTCTGGCTGCCTTCCAGCTGCTGGGCTCTGCCTCTTCCCTGGGCCTTTCTGTGACACCATAGAAAGCTGTGCAGGCTGGAAGCATGCAGTATTCACCCTGGGAGCAGCCTGAGCCAGTGGCACTGGGGGATGAAGACTTCAGCTCCCTGCCCTTGCCAGGGCGATACTGCTAAGGCACACTGAGGCACAGGGTCTACCCTTCTCTAGAGTTTCTCTGTGAGATGAAGAACTACTCCCACATTCGCAGCTAACTTGGCAATTGCCAGCCTGGCCGTCCCTGGGGTACCCGCCTTGTTCCCCGTTACTGTTTGCTGCACCTTCCCATGCATCTCTCGCTTTCCAGTCTTTGTCTCGGGGTCAGTTTCTGGGTGAACACAAATTAACACCATTGTCACAAATATGCTTGGGAAATGCTGTATGAATAATGATACACATAAAACAGATCGCTGGAAATGCTCCCCAAAGTAACACACCTCTTGCCTCTGAAAGGTAAGATCTCAAGTGCCTTTTAAACTACATGCCTAGACTTTGGTTTTGTACAATTAGTAAGTGTCATTTCTATAAAAATTATAAAGCTGTTTGTCACTGCCCACCCCACACGTCACATAACCTGAAACGTAAAAAACCAGGAATAAGGTAGGCCTCTTCTACAGTAGTATCGGGACTCTGAGAAGGTAAGAGGAGCACTTGGGAAACTTGGTGGTCACTACATTTGGGTCGCTGCTTGTTACTGAAGACCAGCCAGAGGGCTGACCTGAAAAGGAGGAAACAACAAATGTTCTCCAGCTCTCTCGGTGTACACGCGTTTTGGGAGGTCTGAATCCCACGTATAGTTTATGTAGGCAAGGTGACAAGTAGTGCTACTGTCTGAGCAACACTTGGTTTGAACATCTGTGATTGTCCCCATCTGGTCAGCTACCAGTGCTGCCCATCCCTGTGAGACACTCTTTTCTTGGTATGTTCCCATCTGATGACGTGCCAGGACACTGACTGAGAGAAAGCTGAGTGGAAAGAAGTCTGCTCGAGGTTGAGGAACCCTAGACTTGGTGTCAAGGATTGAAACCAAGCTAACTTGTAATTTTCCATCAGCAGAAGCATCTACAGTTTCTCATTTGTGTGGTTTCTTCTCCCCCCACCCCAGGTGGCCTCGACGGCAGTTGCCCCAAAGAAGCATTTCATTGTTTCCTTACTAAATTTACGTGACACATTGGAAGGACATGAAGCTTGCTGGACATGCTGGCAGCAGGCACTGGGGAAAAGCAGGACTGTCCTGAAGGGAGGTGGTTCTTATCTGCATGGGGGGCAGGAGGGCAGGCTCTAAATGTGAGTAGGTTTTCATTGTCATCTGGGGTTTTAAACACAGTCTGCTTTTATCAAACTTTTACAATCTATCATCTGCTAACCCCTATTGCACTTATTAAATAAACCCAGACAGGTAAGTGATAGCATAGCACAAGGTTCTGTGTTCACAATTCTACAACAAACCCCCAAATCCTGAAGAGGCTCAAGTCACTCCCTATATGTCAAATTAAAATGATAGGTTTTTGCTGTGCACGGTGGCTCACACCTATAATTCTAGCACTCTGAAAGGCTGAGGCAGGTGAACTGTTTGAGGTCAGGAGTTGGAGACCAGCCTGAGCAAGAGTGAGACCCTGTCTCTACTAAAAATAGAAAAACTGAGGCAAGAGAATTGCTTGAGCCCGTGAGTTTGAGTTTGCTGCTGCTAACACCGCAGGACTCTACCCAGGACCACAGAGTGAGATTCTGTCTCAAAAAAAATTAAAATGAAATGATAGGTTTTCATTTTGGGATATAAAGAGGAATTTTGAAGACCACATAATAGCTCTCTTTTTAGATAGAGACTGTAAATTGCTGTCTCATTAATTCAGACTAATTTGGTAAAGGTTTGTGTGAATTAGTGAAAAATCAGGATTTTAAATTGTGCTGTTTTATTACTTTGGTTTTTCTACTTTTTATTACTACCAGTGGTCCTTATTGAATCTGAATTACCAGGAAGAAACAGGTTTCTGCTCTTAGGGAGTCTGCTTTCAATGAATAAGAATTACTTGTGTATCATTTATTATTATCCAGTCTCATTTAATCATTATGTCTTTATCATTTAATATTTAGGTGATTTAAAAGTACTTGAACACAAGAGAGTTGAAAACCTATCCACATAAAATTACTCCCAACAACCAAAAAGTGGAAACAACCCAAATGTCTGCCAACTGATGAATGGATAAACAAAAAGTGAGATATCTATACAATGGGGTAGTATTCATCCATGGAAGGAATCAAGTGTTGATATACGCAGCATGAGGAGCCTTGAAGGCATTCTGCTCGGTGCAAGAAGCTACACACCAAGGGCCACATGTACAATTCCATTTATATGAATGTTCAGAAAATGGGCAAGTTCATAGAGATGAAAAGTAGATGAGCATTGCCAGGCCTGGGGTGGGTGGGAACTGGTCGGTACATCATTCTTGGGATGATGTAAATGTTCTGGAATTCGATAGTGGCAATGTTTGTCCAACTCTGTGAACATACTCAGAACCACTGAACTGTGGGTAGTTTGGGATTCCTCACATCATGGTGGCTGGATTTCCAGGGCAGGCACTTTAAGACAGCGAGAGCCACATGGCAGCCATAAGGCCATATTTGCATAGCTCCAGAAGCCACAGCATTCTGATGATTGAGGCTATCACAAAGCCCCACCCAGGTACAAGAAGAAGGGCTAAACTCGACCTTCTAATAGGGAGTAATGAGGTTCTAGAAGGGCTCATAGGACTGGGAGTATTGCCCTGGCCATTTCGGAAAATAAATCTCTTACAGACTTCTTTCAACTTTTACATAAATACAGCATCATTCTTTTAAAGAAATACTTTTTTAATGCCAAAAGTACGAAGAAAGGGGGGAAAATTGTGTGCCCCTTAGATAGCTCAGGGACTGTAACTTTTTTAGAATGTATGTATATTGTTAGGAAAAAGAACCATGTCAGCGATATTTTGTGTATCCTGCCAGAAAAAAGAATATCAGCATTTTATATGCTTCTTTTTCTATTTAGTACTATGTCCTGGAGGGATTTTTTTTCTTAGCATGCAAGATTGACCACATTCTTTTAAATGGTGACATAATTCCATCGCAGTGCTGTCCCATAGTGTATTTAATCCCTACTGAAACATTTAACTTGTTTCTGGTTTGTTGCTATTGCAACCAATTATGCAGGAAACATCCTTGTATATTTTTTTTCTTGGTATACATTTTTAGTATATATGTGTGGAAAATTTTTAGCAAAGGAACTGCGAGGAGAAAGGGCATGAGCATTGAAAAGTTTGCATAGGCATTGGCAAATTACCCACTAAAATACTGATGCAGGTTACTCCCATCAATGATTTATGAGTCTACTGTTTGCCTACAAGTTCACTCACGCTTATTATCCATATTTAAATCTATGTCCACCTGATAGGTGAAAATGATTTCTGGTTTTGGTTTACATTTATATTTATTTAGTGTACATGTCCATTCATCGTGGGCACCTTTAGACAGACAAGATTCGGCCCTGGAAAGTAGCCATTGCTTCCAGCAGGGGCTGAAGATAGCCAGTCATGTGTTCTAGCCATCGTATCAGCTGCAAAACCAGCCCAGGGTCCAGCCTCTGAGGTCCTACTTAATGCACAGCTGGGATGAAAATCCTGAAGAACTCAAAACTCAAATTCTCAACTAACTACTTCACTTTAAGTGCTCGATCATATGCCTGCCCAATTATATATAATAATGTAATAAGGAAGTGCAGTGATCTTTTAAAAACTGAGTGCCATATATATATAGGTTTTGTTTGTTTGTTTGTTTGTTTTTTGAGACAGTCTCATTTTGTCACCCTCGGTAGAGTGCCATGGCGTCATAGTTCACAGCAGCCTCAAACTCTTGGGCTCAAGTGATTCTCTTGCCTCAGCCTCCCAAGTAGCTGAGGCACCTACCACCACTACACCTGGCTAATTTGTTTATTTATTTTTAGAGATGAAGGGTCTCCTTAATGCCCAGGGTAGTCTCAAACTATCTATTTTTAGAGACAGGGTCTCACTCTGGCTCAGGCTGGTTTTGAACCCAAGAGCTCAGGCAATCCACTGGCCTTGGCCTCCCAGAGTGCTAGAATTACAGGTGTGAGCCACCGCGCCTGGCCCTGCCATATTATTTTTTAATGTATAAATATGTGCTGTATTTTTTTTATTTCAGATTAATAATATAAAAGCATGTACAGTTAGGTTACATTGTTTGCATTTGTTCTGTCGTTGATTCCTTTACCCAGGAGGAGTGGCATATACCCCTACATTGTGTACTGGTCAGGTGGGTGCCTGCCCTTGCTGAGCTCCCTCCCCTCTTCTCCCCTGTCCCTTTCCTCTTCATGAATTTAGCTCTGTTGTTCTCCAGTCAGTTGCCATATTATTGACTCAGATGTCTCACAAACCAGACACCATTGCTCTCTGGTTCAGCGATACTATCCTAGTCAGATTAGAATGAAAAAGTAATGATGTTTTTAAGAAAGTGCTAATTAAGTGGAAAAGATACTTTTAGTAATAGAAGTGGTCTTATAAATTCCCTGTGAATCAGTGATGTCTAATTATAATAAGCTGATGCTTCCACTTTCATCACTGACTGTGTTTGGTATAGTTAATTGGGGCATTGGGCAACGTTCTGATAATCTTCTTGGCTAGAAATTGCTCCCTCAGGGAGAATGGTCTTTATTTTCATTCCAGGGATGAGCAGTGAATGAAAGAAACAAAGCAAGGGTGAGGACAGAGTATTCTTCCATGTTTTTTTTTTCCCTCTACTTGAAAGCAAAGCAGTGGTTGGGAGTTACATAGGCTGGGGTGTGTGGCACAAGTCATTTGTGACAAGTGCTGAATTTGTGCCTATGCTGAGATTTGTGAGATAAGACTAGTTGATTCTAATAGAAATGAGGTGGCAGGGTAGTATATTGAGCTATTAGTATGGGTTTTGTTTTTCCTGTATTTCATTTCTTCTTTCCAAGCAGGAAACCAGTCTTGCCTCAGGAAGGTTTGTTTTGGGGGCTGAATGCAGAAGCTGTTTGTGCAGACAATCTGGGTTGTGTTTTCTAGAATCCTGAAGCCGGGAAGGGATTGGGGGTGAGTGGCTCCCAAGCATTTCAGGCTGGAATGTCCGTGACAGTCCCGTGGCAGGTGGCAGGATGGCAGGACTTCTGTGGAGAGGCTTTGTGATGTCTCTCAGAGGGTTAGGGCCTTGGCTTAGGGTTCCCAGCTCAGCGAAGATTCTCATGACTCAGCCTAGATAGGAAGCTGTCGTGGGCTTCCTTCCTTGAAGGAGCACGCTGGCTGGAGCCCTGGGAATATCCACAGAGGCCTTGGTCCTGTCCCTATTTTCTAGGTACCAGGTAACCTGGATTTTCACACATCTCCAGGGTAGGGGAGAACCTGCCCTGTGCTGTCACTACCAATATAATTTTTCTGCCAACCCAAAGGATGAGGGCTCCAAGCCCAAGATAGCTTGAAATAATAAAGAAAAAGAAAAGAATAAACAAAGAATATGACTGGTCTTACCCACTTGAATTTTGGGATTAAGATTCATACTGCACTACACTTAGAACAAATTCAAGGTGACTCTTAGAACACGATCACGCTCTGACCCTTCCATTCCAGGATGCTGTTTTGAGTGGGAGAGAAAGGGGGGATGTCACAGTACAGTTCCACGGACATTGTGAGCGGCTGACAAAACTCACCTGTCCTGTGTCACTGCAGAGCAGGATTAGAAATCACTGCCTTAAAGGATGGGGTAGAGAAAGGTGGTCAGAGTTTGTTGCATTTCCGCAGTGGGGTCCACCTCATGAACTGAAAATGTCACTCTGTCCCAGAGCCATGGGGCATGCTGACCAATAGGGCAAAGTGACCTGTGCACAGGGTGCTGTTGGTGTCAGGATTCCGGTGAGTAAGCAAATAGAATCTATGCTAGAGATTCCAAAACCACCCGAGCTATGAGTCTTCTCCCAACATGATGAAACTTGAAGGCCTTACTCACTGTGCCCAGCCCAGCCCAACCCCACCCCACCCAGCGCCCGGGGACAGTCAGCAGGCTCTGCCCACGCCTGTGCTTTCTGTCCTGCGCTGGCTTGCCTTGCCCTGGCAGAGGGCAAGAAATGGAAACTGTGCCCTTGGGAATGACAGCTGACTTGGGGATTCTGCTCTCAGCACACTGCTGGGGCTTAAGCCATCAGCTCGAGCAAACACCTGAGGAGGCCAGGCTGGAGAATAGAGAGTGATCTACTCTTCTTGTCCATTTGTCATAGACTTAGGTGACCCAGAAAATTGGGGCATGGCCAGGTTCTAAGCAGTCTGTTGTGTTTGCACGGGACTTGAGACTTCACTGCTCCCGTGTGTCCCTCAGAGGTTGCATCACCGTCCATGGGAGTTAATGGGGAGATAGTGTTAGGCACAGAGTTGGTGCTTAAAAAATGTTTCCCTGGCTTGGTGTCTGTGGCTCAGCGGGCTAAGGCGCCAGCCACATACACCTGAACTGGCAGGTTCGAATCCAGCCCGGGCCAGCCAAACAACAATGGCAGCTGCAACCAAAAAATGGCCTGGCATTGTGGTCACAGTCCCAGCTACTTGGGAGGCGGAGGCAAGAGGCTCGCTTGAGCCCAGGAATTGGAGGTTGCTGTGAGCTGTGATGCCACAGCATTCTATCCAGGGTGACAGCTTGCGGCTCTGTCTAAAAAAGAAAAAAAAAATGTTTCCCTGGATGGGCAGTGTACTTACTGAGTGCCAACTGTGTGCAAGGCATTGTGCTAGGAGTCAAGGGGGAGACCAGGAAAAAGTCCCCTGGCTTCAGGGAACTTTCAAGCAATGGGTCATAAGAGACATTGGATTTATAACCTGGGGTACAAAAGTGTTTCGTCTGACCTTCAGGGTTTTAAAAATTTACAACAACATTTGAAAATTGGCTACTAGCTGCGTGTGTTGGCACATACCTATAGTCCTAGCTACTCAGACTGAGGTGGGAGGATCCCTTGAGCCCTGGAATTCAAGCTTTCAGAGAGCCGCAGTGATGCCACTGCACACCAGCAAGGATGACAGAGCAAGACCCTAGAGACTGTTTCTTTTTTTTTTTTTTTTTTGAGACAGAGCCTCAAGCTGTCCCCCTGGATAGAGTGCTGTGGCATCACAGCTCACAGCAACCTCCAATTCCTGGGCTCAAGCGAGTCTCTTGCCTCTGCCTCCCAAGTTGCTGGGACTACAGGCACCCGCCACAACGCCCGGCCATTTTTTTGGTTGCAGCTGTCATTGTTGTTTGGCGGTCCCGGGCTGGATTCAAACCGGCCAGCTCAGGTGTACGTGGCTGGCGCCTTAACCCGTTGAGCCACAGGTGCTGAGCCCTAGAGACTGTTTCTTAAAAAAAAAAAATTAAAATTAAATAATTGAATTGTCTACCATGAAAAAGAAAGGGTGTATGTGTGGAAGTGAGTGTGTGTGTGTGTGTGTGTGTGTGTGTGTGTGTGTGTGTGTGTGTGAGAGACAGGCAGAAGGGCAATAGAAGAAGCTGGTAACAGCAATGGCCTCTTCAGATAGGGCCAGAAGTAGGTGAGAGACTTATTGTAATGTTTTTATAACTTAATGTCTAAAAGATCATAACTTTAACAATCCAAAATATAAGGGGATTCACGTAAAACCCCAAATTTCTGGCCTTTCTTGACAATGCAGATGCCCTGGCAGTGCTGTTTGACAGTCGAACACTTACTCTGGAAACGGGGGTAAGGGCACTATTAAAGGATTTTAAGTAGAGAGCTGGCACCAGACCTACATTTTGGAATGAATATTTTGGCAGCAGAGTGGAAAAGCCCTGCGTGGAGCTAAGTGAGGGGCAGGGGATCAGAGAGGTGTCTGCTGCCGTCTGATTCACACTGCACTACATTTAGAACAAAGTCAAGGTGACTCTTAGAACACGATCACGCTCTCACCCTTCCGTTCCAGGATGTTGTTTTGATCCAGGGAGGGCTTTGGGGTCAGGTAGCTGCACTGGGACAAAGCATGAAGGACCTTAGTGACCTAGAACTGAGAGGTGGGTGAGCAGTTTCAAGAGGATTCCAGACCCAGCAAGGCAGAGCACAGTGGATGATACAGGATTTTTAAACTAGTGGAAGGGAAAGGGGGTCCAGGAGATTTCTGAGGGTCTGAATGGTGACAGCAGAAATGTTGAAAGAGTACACCTCCCGAAATGTGAGGAAACACACACATAGAAAATGGACTGGGGCGGGGGGCGGGGAGGGATTGGCTCCTCTCCCCCATGTCAGGCACCAAGAGTATCTTAGTGATTTACCAGAAAAGGGCCTCTGCAGCAGGAAACGTGGGAGAACTGGAATTTCAGACAGAAACTTAATGCTTGTGGCTTAAAAGACAAAGAAACACCAACTTAAAAGTAGCTGAAATCATATTCCTGTAGGGAGTGAATTGTCTCAGCTCTGCATTCATCCTTTATTGCTTTAGTGGTCATTGCACAAGCCCTTTTTGGGTTGCAGAGTCGCCAGCAGGGCGCAGCTCCTGGAGGATTAGCCCCAAACAGCAGCCCTGGCGTGTCAACAGGGAGACGGCCCTGGCAACGCCACGGTCCCAGGGGTGGGCAGGCACCCTACTCCTGAGGCCTGAGGCCGAGAGGAAATGAACCAGCCTGCAGATTCTGCCCCTCTCTTCTCCCTTGACGTTGCTGTAGCAGTTTGGGGTCTTTCTCAGAGGACAGAAACAGATTGGTTCCTTGAAGGCAGGAAGCAAGTTTTCACTGCCTCTGCACTTGGGACAATGTGTGATCACATTTGCTGCTTGAATGAGAATCTAAAATATTTTCCCTTTGAGGCTTGGTGGTTAGCTATAAATTTAGTAACACTGTGGCCTCATACTTGATTGATGACATGAAGAAGATATTCAAAGTAAAATCAACCTAGTGTTAGTTACTTAATAGCTAACGATTACGGAATAGTTATGCACCAATCACTCAGCAAATGTCTATCTTCATTTCATTCATAATCATTATCATTCCTATTTTACAGATGAAGAAATTGACGCTTAGAGACTAACTTGCCCAAAGGCGTGCACCTAGTAAGTGGAAAAGCCAGGCATTTACCCAGTGAGTTTAACCACTAGGCTTTATTGCTTTCAGGGTCAGAGGATCCCATTCTCTCATGGCTCTAAACTATGAACCTATTAAAAATGTCTTCAAATTTGGGTAAATATATAAACTTTATTTACTTATGTACATATGTGTGTTGGAGACAGAGTCTTACTCTGTTGCCCAGGCTAGAATGAAGAGGTGTCCAAGCTTACAGCAACATCAAACTCCTGGGCTCAAGTTAGCCTCCTGCCTCAGCCCCCCAAAGTAGCTGGGACTACAGGTGCCCAGCACCACCACACCTGGCTAATGTATTGATTTTTAGAGATGAAGGGTCTCCTTATTGCCCAGGGTAGTTTGAACTCCTGACCTCCCAAAGTGCTAGGATTACAGGTGTAAGTCACCGCGCCTGGCCTATAAACTTTATATTTACAACCCCAACCAATCACTGTGGTCAGGGAGTGGGGGAAGAATTCTTCAAGAGGAGAAAGGGAGAATATGTGTAGTAAATAGGAGAACTACTATATTATGAGTTGGACAGCCACTTCAATTTATACCTGCAGCACCATCATCAGTTAGGTCTGAATCCTTCCACGTTATTTGTGTAAATATTAAATAATGTTTGATGGCCGGGTTTGGTGGCTCACACTTATAATCCTAGCACACGAGGCAGTAGGCTCACTCCATCTCAGGAGTATGAGACCAGCCTGACAAGAGTGAGACCTCATCTCTACTAAAAATAGAAAAACTAGTCAGGCATTGTGGTGGGTGCCTGTAGACCCAGCTACTCCGGAGGCTGAGACAGGAGGATCACTTGAGCCCAGGAATTTGAAGTTGTTGTGAGCTAGGCTATTGGCATGGAACCCTAGCCTGGGCAACAGAGTAAGACTGTGCCTCAGAAAAAAAAAGATAGTGGGTCCCCATCAAAGCAGTCCCATCTCAATGATTTGGATATAAGTATGTTTGTTGGGAACATGATCTAAGGAAGCATGGTGAGTGACAGGGGAAGGCAGACAGGAAAGGGGAGAGCCAGAAAAGGTGTGTTGGTGAGCAGTCAGCTCTCAGGGCGACTTTGGCTCAGCCCATTTGAGCCCCTCTCAGCTGACACTCTGAGAAGCTGCATCAAACAAACCTCAGAATTGTCCTACCAAGGGACAGGAGGTTGGGAAAGGTGTCCACCAACTCCAGTCCCTCATTAATTGTGGGTTGCTCCCAAATATACGCCCATGGCCAGAGAAAACTCTCAGACAGAGGGACACAGTGAGGGCAGAAGGCCCCACTAGGTACAGAAACGCCACTGAAGCTGCAGGTCTCTGGGGTGGGCTAAGAGGAAATGGGCAGGACACTGACGATGCCCAATACACTGATATGAATCTCTTTACATAAACAGATCCTGTTACACGTTATTCTGTAAAAATTAAATTTTCAAAAGTAAATACGTTTGAATTACTTTTTTTTTTTTTTGAGACAGAGCCTCAAGCTGTCGCCCTGGGTAGAGTGTCGTGGCATCACAGCTCACAGCAACCTCCAATTCCTGGGCTCAAGTGAGTCTCCTGCCTCTGCCTCCCAAGTAGCTGGGACTACAGGCGCC
>CAUYON010205364.1:0-54530 GCA_963573935.1 Arctocebus calabarensis | reverse complement strand
ACTCGCGCTCTCTCTCTCTCTCTCTCTCTCTCTCTCTCTCTCTCTCTCTCTCTCTCTCTCTCGCTCTCTCTCTCTCTCTCTCCCCCCCCTCTCCCTCTCTCTCTCTCTCTCCCTCTCTCTCCCTCTCCCTCTCCCTCTCCCTCTCTCTCTCTCTCTCCCTCTCTCTCTCTCTCCCCCTGTCTGTCTCTCTCTCTCTCTCTCTCTCCCTCTTTCTCCCTCTCTCTCCCTCTCTCTCTCTCTCTCCCTCCCCCCCCTCTGTCTCCCCCACACCATCCCCAGCCGTCTCAGTGGATGGAAAAAGAAGAGACCGAGTTTCTACTCTGCAGTTATCACAGGAAGCCCCATGACCTTCGTGAAAGTTCCCTGGACAATGCAAAGAATTCATTACCAGGGTGCTCCCCACACCGACACCGTGCATTTAATACACAGGTGCAGTTGCTCTATTTCTTCCGAGGACCTTGGCAGGGACTCGCACTCCCTTGGAGTCCAAGGGCTGGACATGAGCTCTGCCTCGGGGTGTGGTCTCCCAGCGCCTTGAAGGAAGGACCTCTCTCTTCCCCACTCCTTCATCAAATGTCACCACGATTATCCTGCGGCTGGAAATAGCGCTGGCATTTTTTGAATGTGCGCAGCTCTGACGCTCCTGTCAAATGTGTTTCTGCTTCTCTCTTTTCAGCCCCGTCTTCTCTGGCGCCTTTGGATAATTCGCTCCAGGGCTACAGTGACGGTCACATTGCAGCTCCTTGTCTGACTCCCAGTTCCTCGGGGAGCTCCAGTGGGGCTGAGTAGGAATAAGCGGCTTCATTTTCCCGTTTACAAGCACGTGTGGGAGCGAAAGGAGCCAAGGACAGAGACGCAGAGTGGAGTGGAGGGTCCCGGGGCAGAGGACATGGGGAGGTGCCGTCCAGGCTGCACACCGGCTGTCTGCACAGCCCGGCCCCTCTGTCCTCACTGGTGTTTGTAACGTCTTCCAATTGTGTGCCCTGCACGGGTTTCATCAGCCCGCAGGTTCCTCCCTCTCCAGGCCATTACGGATAGATAACGCCGTCTGCACAGTGTCACATTTCAATATCTTTCCAAAGGCAGAATTGGCTGGTGATCTCTCCTCTGCGCTTCTCCTTCCTCAGCCACTTGTCAGATCTGGGGGTTTAAAACATTTCTATAAAGGTAGAAGAGAGACTCGCACCGGAGTTCACACAGACATGCCTGGGATGGTGCGGGCAGGGGCCCCCTCCTGACCGTGGGAGTGTGGGAGGAACTTCGTGGGGTCAGGAGTACTTTGTGGGGTCTGGGTCTCAGTTTGTGAAAATGAAACTGGGTATACTGATGACAGCAAGGACTTAGTGTGGAGGTTAAACCGCATGAGTTGCCGTATGAAGCACCCAGAACAAGGCTGGTTTTATATCAGAGACTCGATACAAGTTGCTTCTTTATTTCTCTCAGTCGTTTACATTGAGGACTCATGGCAGACACCGCTTGTACCCAGCAGGCATCCCCCTGTCTGGGCCCTTTCAGCACACACCAGCTGGCACCTGCCTGTCTTGGCCCAAGTGCATCCCCTGACCTTGGAGCTTGTGGAGTTGCCCAGGGGTCAGCTGGTGGATGAGCCAAGGAAGTAACACCCAGCGGGCAGTCGCTTCTGACCAGCAAACAGAGCACTGGTTATGAAGACTCCAGCTCCTCCGCCCTGGTCTGGGTACCTCCGAGGTGGTGGTTCTTCGTGACTTCCCAGAGCTCCTCCAGCAGGTTAAGCTCCACTTGCCCACGGTGGCTTCATTACACACCTTTCCCCTCTCTCTGCCTTTCCTCCCCTGTCCTAACACAGACTTCGAATACACCTGCTGGGGTCTGAAACAGTAAAGGAACAAATCATTTCTCCTCTGCACTGTTTTCTTGCCCCAGGAAATGTGGAGAGTCAGGCCGGGATCTGCTATGTGGTAGGATTTTTGCATCCACTGAAAAACTGGGAAGAACTTCGAAGCTCTCTGTTAATATATGAGAAAATACGAGTGGCTTCTATGCGGTGCTCCGTGAGGGACGCGTCAGTGCCTCGTCATTATGAAATTGACACTCTGTACAAATACCAATTGCCTATCTCCGCTGTCGTGATGCCCGCCTGGCTGGGAATTGTACCCCAGGGGCAGTCAATATGGAGAGTCTTAGGGCTGTAAGTAAATGAAAAATGAGGGGATGGAGATGTTTCAAGTCAGAGAACAGAGCAGGGCTGAGTGTCCTGATCAGGTACAAACTACAAATGCCCTGTCCAGCAACTTAGGTGCTGGGCATCCTGGCGAGATGGAGCCTGGAGAGAGAACCACAACCCCCTGACCAGTGTTGGGCCAGGGGGGTGAAGCTGCGCCCAGAGGATCCCACTGCCCACGGCTCATCTTCCAGCACCAGCAAGGTTCGCAGCCTCACAGGAGCCACCAATTACTGAATGGTCACTTCAGCTGGGCAGCAGAGCCCAGCCTGGCTGACAGGGGGACAGTCAAGGCAGATGTCCTCAGCAGACTCAGTAGCGAGGCTCCAGGATTCCAGCCCGTGAGCGCGGTGTGTGGCTGCCTCTGTCCTTGAATTCCCTCCGTTTCACACGGTCCCTCTTTTCTTCCTGTCATAATGGCTCTGTGATGACTTCACTCCCTTCCCGAGGCAGCCGGCAGCCGTTTCTGTGCCAGCTCTCCCATTGTTGGTTGACCTGGAGCAGAAAGTAGGTTGCTTCATAAACGTCCCAGCATTGATACAATATGGCCTATTTCTAGGTCAGCCCTACCTGGTGGGGAGGGAACAATGGGCTCCTGGTTGAAAGGGAACGCACAGCCCCGTCAGGAGTGCTGTCCCTTTAGATGGCTAATTAACTGAGACCTGGGAGCCCAACTCCCAGAGCGTCCTCTGAAGATAAGAGAGCGGCGGGGGCCCGGTGTGCGAGCTGCGGGTGGCAGCCTCGGGCGTCCTGCAAAGCGCAGGTGACACGGCCTGCTCCGGAGACAATGACTGATTGAGCGTTTGTGCAGTGCCCGGCTGTGCCTTCCCACTGCCGTGGACCTTTCTGGCAGGGGCTGTTTAATCCAGTAGGACATTCAATCCGGTCCTTTTGAAAGGACCTTCCATGCTCCCTTTATCCAAGCAGGTCACCTTTCCCCAGTCCCTGACTCAGCGGCCGCCAGAGCCACATGTCAACAGGGCCCCACCTGTGCCAGCACCGCCCCTCGACCCGGGCTCAGCCCACTCCCAGACTGTTTTCTTTCGACAGTGCTATTAATAAAATTCATGATTTACTGACCATTTTCTGTGAACTATTCAGCACGAGCAGGAGCTGAGGAGATGAGCCCCTGAGTAAACAAACTTGAATTTGAGTTCAAGTTCTCGTCTTGCGACCTTTTCTGGCCTGTGATCTTGAAGGAGTCAGTGGACCTTTCTAAGCCTCGCTGACTCCTGGCTAAAGCAGAAGAGCAACCACGTAAGTGTGAAGAAATAGCAGCTTCGTGGCTGTCACCAGCTGCTACTCTTCTGTCATTAGACCACACTAATATTAAATGCACAACTGAGCGTGTAATAATAAGTAGTGTACATTGTTATAAACAGGGGATGTTGTTATGCCTATAAAGGTACAGGCATGTGCTCCTTAATGACAAGGGTGCAGCCGAGAAATGTATCCTCAGGGGAGTTTGTCGCTGGCAGCATCACAGAGCAGGTGGCGGTGCCACACAGACTAAACGGCCCGGCCTCTTGCCCGTCCAGGCTACCTGGTAGCGCTCCCAACGCAGCCTGCTACCGTCCTGAGTACTACGGGCAGCTGCAATGCAATAGTGCCTACATGTGTGTTCACACATAGCTGAAGGGAGGAAAGGTACAGCAAAAAAATGGCATCAAAGATGAAAGTGAAGTAGCACTGCATAGCGCGCTCGCCGTGGGCGGGGCTCCAGGTGAGTCAGTGAGTGAGCAGAGGGTGAAGGTGAAGGCCCAGGACTCTGCCCGCAGCTGCAGACTTTATAAACACTGGACACTGAGGCTCCACTCGATTCACGAGAAAGGTTTTCTTTCTCCAGTGATAAATGAGCCTGAGCTTACTGAAATGCCACCAGCATATACGCAATCTGTCACTGACCAGAACATCATCACACAATGTATAAATGTATTCCTATAGATGTAAAATAATATCGAATATGCGAGTTGTAAATATATAGGATATGTTGTTTCCATTTTCTTACTGTTAATAACTACTGGTTAACATGGCGTCATACCCATATCCACATTATTTTATGTAAATGCTGAGTCCTTTGAGGCATGGGTAATTGTTGTCTCGTACCAGGGGGGCCTGAGAGTCAGGAAGACTCCGTAATTTTCCCGCGGTGTCTCTGCTGACAGTAATTAGAACTGGCACACGTGGTTCCCAAATCCACATTCACGTTTGTTCTCTGCTCTCTTTCTGCTCCTCCTCCTCCCTTCCCCTCCATGTCATTTTCTCTTTCTCCACTAAGGGCCTGGAGCTCACCGCAGTTGGCCTCGTACCTGCATTTACAGACAGGACTTTGCAGAAGGGATTTGTGTGTGTGTCAGGTCAAATCATAAAACACCACAGTTGAAACCAGAGCCCAGAACCGGAACTTCTCTAAGGGACACGTGTAGCTGAGTATCGAGGCCACGGAGGCTACTTAGAAATCCTGGGACGTCGGGTGAGGAAGCTCCAGCTTCCAAACCAAGAAGCACAGGCCTCCGTGCAGCTAGGTCGGGGGTTCTCAGCCTGGGCACTCATGGCTTCTTCACCTCGATGCTCCATGAATGTCCATGTGCCCACCAGGAGGTTCAGCGCAGCCCTGGCCTAACCCACTGGATGACACCAGCAGCCCCCCACCCCCTGGTTGTGACGGGAAAACATATCTCCAGATACTGGCAAATGCACTCTGCTAGAATTACTACCCCAGATGAGGGTGACCCATCTAAGTTAATTGGAGGACCGGGACAAAATGGCAAGAAAATGATTGGGGTTAGAGAATCTTTGGAGGGAGGCAATCTTTGGAGAAAGCTTCTTTGGAAATATTGTAGAATTCAGGACTGGAAGAATTTGGGTGGGTTCCAGATGAGACTTAGAACAAGCTGTAGCTGCCTCTCAGCCTGTCGCCTCCGTGGGGAAACAGGTGGTATAGATCGGACATTTGCATTTTTTCATGGAGTTTATACTTTGAAGCCCTAAAGCCCAGTGTGATGATATCTGGCAATGACCAGTGGGTGGGAAATTAGTATTAGATGAGGTCGTGTGAGTGTGGCCTCATGACAGGGTTAGTGTCCTAACTAGAAAAGTCACCGGGCGTGTCTCTCCTTCTCTCTCTCCGCCTCTCGTCTGACAGGTGACAACAGAGCAGGAAGGCAGGTGTCTGCAAGACAAGAAGAGGGTCTCCATGACCTTGTCGGGAATGGCCACTCCGGCACCTTGGTCATGGACTTCTAGACTCCAGAAATGTGAGCAAATGTATTTCTGTCCTTAAAGCTACCCAGTCAATGATATTTTTTGTTGTGATCCAAACCAGACTACCGTGACAAAGGTGCCCTTGACTGGCAACAGTTTTTCTCGTGGCTCAAGATTGTGAAGGGAATTAAATGAAGCAAACCTGAAAACTGTGAAGTGGCATATGACAGTTAATTTCTAGAGATAGTTATTAGTTTCAAAGACATCTAGCAATCAACTGCTTCGAATTTTGGCAAGCACTGGTCCTGCTAGACCTGCTTTGCTGAAGAAGTGATATAATTGTGATTAGCTTATTACCAGCTTACCAGGGAAGGCCGCTTACAGCTGGAACTGAGTGTACAGTTAATTAATTCACTCACTCGTTCCACAACAAGCGAGCAAGTTAGACCCAGAAGTGCCTTCAATGCAGATTGCACGCAGGTGTGTATACAAACGGCCTTCAAAACCGAGTTAAGGGGCGGCACCTGTGGCTCAAAGGAGTGGGGAGCGGCCCCATATGCCGGAGGTGGTGGGGTCAAACCCAGCCCCAGCCAAAAAAAAAAAAAACCCGAGTTAAGACAGGTTTTAAACAGAATAAAACTAGATATCATTTCATTACAATTTTAAATGCTTCGTGGAAGAAATTTAAAGTTTTATTATAGCACATGCTAGTTAAAACTCTCTTAAATAACATCGATAACCTTATTAATGTCCAGTGAAAATAACTAAGTTGCTTAAGAAACCTTTCTTCATAAACAACGTGCAAGTGAAACTTGGACAAAGAATCATCATGCATTGTTTGTAGTGTATGACTAGAAATTGTCAAGGGGAAACTTTTACATGTACGATGCAGGTAACTAAGAGTGTTATAAAGTGAGTATGTTCCAGGTGCTACTGCCAGAGCCACGCAGAGCCTCACAGTGCTGCTGGGAAAGGGCTCCGAGGGATGAGCTGGTGCAAAAAAACAAAGATACATCTCAGAAGCTCGGTGTGGTCAGCCGACAACTGAAGGAACTTCCAGCCTGTGCCAGGCGCTGCGCTGATTGGCAGAGTTCTGACTTGCAAAGTTGTGATTTACAGAACCCTGCTCCCTTCACCCCCTCATTCACTTCTCATTTGTACATCAAATAAAATAAACTACAATGCAACTAAGAATACTCTTCTCATTTAATAAATGAAAACGAAACAAAGCACGGAGATGATCAAAGACGGTTTCTGAGCAGCGTCGGGTCAGCCCTGGAGCAGGACCCCCGTGCAGGAGTCTCGGATGCCGAGCAGTCCACTTCCACGGCTGTGCGTGGTACACGTTCCACCAAAACACACTTTTTTCTGGAAGTATGCCGCAGAGGCAGCTTAATGTGTTTAGTTAATGGTGTATTTGGTCACCACTAAAATTCATTTTCTAAACTGTCTAGTAAGGCCCTTTCTAAACCATAAAGTTAAAATTACCTAATGCTTTATCTCGACTCAATTCACTTTGTACTACCGCAGAGGTTCGAGGGGTCCCTACCTCACATGCAAGCAGGTTCTTAGGGGTATCCGCAGCCCTTTCCTTTGGAAGAGCAGGGGCTGCCCTTGGAGACGAGATCATAGGGACAAAAGGATGGATGGAAGCCTTTTAAAAGACTGGCAATTCCTGGTATATGAGCCTGCCTGGGCTTCCCTAACAAAATAACAACAGAATAATTTTCTCACGGTTCTGGAAGCTGGAAATTCCAGATCAAGGTCTAGCTGAGGTAGCTTCTAAGGAGGGAGCTCCTTCTGGCTTGTGGATAGCTGCCTTCTCACTGTCCTGCCCATGGCCTTTCCTCGGAGAGAGAGAAAGAAAGAGAGAGAGAAAGGGAGAGAGAGAGGGAGCCATTTCTCCAGTGTCTCTCTCATAAGGGCGCTGATCCTGGTGGAGATACCCTCATTTACTAATCAATCCCTTGGAGGCCCTATCTCCAAATACAATCATACTGGGAATTAGAGCCCCATCATATAAATTTGGGAGTAGGGGGCAGCGCCTGTGGCTCAAAGGAGTAAAGCATCAGCCCCATATGCTGGAGGTGGTGGGTTCAAATCTGACCCTGGCCATAAACTGCAAAAAAAAAAAAAAAAAATGGGGGAGTAGGGTACAGACCTTCAGTCCATAACGTTCCTCCTCTGGTCTCCCCCAGTTTATATTTCTCTTGAATGCAAAATACATTCATTCCATCCCCAAAATCCCAAAACATTTCCATCCCAACAATCTCAAAACTTTTAGCTCATTTCAGTGACAACTCTGAAGTCTAGAGTATTGTCCGAATATCATTGAAATCAGACATTGGTGGAACTTACTGTATGATTCATCTTGAAGCAGAATTCCTCTCCACCTGGGAACCTGTGAACCCAGAAAATGTTCCAAAACACAGTAACGGATCAAGCAGATGTCAGAGGTCCCATTCTGAAAGGGAAAATAGCAAAGAGGAAGGGCAGGGACCCCAACCACGTCAGGAGCCCACTAGATACAAGTGTTGTTAGATCTGCAGGCACAAGGACAGTCCTCTCCAGTTTGGCTCTGAGCACTGGGCGCTTGGGCAGCAGTCCCGACCCACGGCTTTCTGGACAGGGGCCTGCCACCCTGCCTCTGCCGGGGACACAGACGTCCAGTCTGTAACACCAGCTGGACTCAGTAGGGCAATGGGAAGTCACTGAAAGCTTTTACACCTACAAGTGCAATTGCAGAAAAGTGGAACATCAGGAGTAGAAGGAGCTTTGTGAAGGCTGAAGTTGTCCCCTGCGACTCACAGACAGTAGTGACTCTAGTAACAAAATCCCTGCTTTGCCGTGGGCCAGCCATGTCAGATCTCACTGCCCAGCACCAGTCCACGGGGCCGGGTGGGGGTTGCCCTGGTTCCTTTGTACCCTCCAGCCCCAGGTCTGACCTCTGGAGTCAAGTGGGACACACACGGCCCCTCCTCTTCCACCTGTCAGCCCCGCAGGTGTTCCCTTCCAGCTGAAGGACACTTGTCCCCTCCCCCCGCCACCACATTACATCACCACCATACACAGCTCTCTGTTATTCTTTTTTCTTTATTTGTTTTCTTTCTCTGAAACATTTATTGAGTATCTGCAATAAGCCAGGGGCGTCTAGTGCATGGGAATAATTTCAAGTTGCCTCATCGTCTATTTTGAACACAAACTGTATTTCTCAATGCACATGAAGGACGCAGTCGCCTTTGTCGGAGTTCCCAGTGGCCAGAGGTGAGACTGCAGAGGTATCTCTTCCACCCAGCTCGGGCTCCCTGCTTCTTTTCCAGCTGTGTCCTTAAACAGACCATGTAGGCGTTTGGCCTTGAACCTAAAGTGGTCCCAACCACGCCCTTACATACACTGCTGGGTGCCGGTTGCCCTCTCTCGCCACCGGACTCTTCGTTCCTGCCCTCCTGGACCCTGGCACTTTCCCTGCCCAGGAGCCACAAGCAAAAGTCTTTGCACCTATTTCCTGTGGGGTGTGCTCTGAGTTACCTTTCAGCTGGGAAACATGGAATCCCCAGGAAGTCCCGCCCAGGAAGATCACGAGGCCAGGCCCCGGCATCAGAGCAGTGGTCAGGCAGGCATGAACTGGACGCGGGTCAGACGAGAGCCACGAGGGTCAGTGTCTGCCACACAAACAGGTTCCACAGCAGGAGCCCTCTGGTCCCAAATCGGACAATGAAGCACCAGGCCCTCCACCAGTGGGAAAAGTGGCCAGAGAAGGGCTCGCCGGAAACACCCACCAGACGAGGCAGGGCCACCCTCAGGTGCACCAGAGACCTTTCCACTAAGCGTCACTGGGACATCCAGGCGGGTTTGAGAAATGTCACCTACCCATTACGGAGACTAGTGATTCTGATTATGCTCTCGGAGATGGGTTTAAAGGGGTTAGAGCTCTTCTTACCACCCAGGTATCACAAGACTCTTTCTTTTCTCCCGCTGAAAGGCTGCAGGTGTTAGACCCTGAGCCCGAGGACCAGACCGCTCCCCTCACACCTCACAGGCGGTCACAATAATCAGTGTATGACCATCACCATCACCGTGGGAGGCTGGGTAGAATTTGCAAAGCAGTGTCAGCTACAATATTCACCTAGGAGGTAGCCACTTTCCCCACTTCACATGTAAAAAGCAGTGGTAACAGGGGTCCAGAAAGGTCACGTGGGCTGTCCCCATGATGCAAGTATGATTTGTGGGGGCAGGGCTAGAATCCCCGTCTTTGGGCCCTGAGCTGGTGTTCTTTCCTTTAACACGCAGTTATTGCTTTTCCTGGACAGAGTAAATGTATATGGCGGTAGAAAGAAGAAATTCGCCTGTCCTGTGCCCGGTGGAGCTGCCAGCCTTGCCCCTGCATTTACCCCTCATCCCTAACCTATTTACTCTGCAAACGTCAGGTGCTTGCGGAAAGGTTCTGGGAGATTTGGGAGCTGCTGTCAACGTTTCCGAGGCTGTCTGGCTCTTTCTGAGAGCAGGCCTGCCTCTGAGAGCAGGTGGGCAGCACGCCCTTGACACTGACCGCTGAAATCCAGTGCACAGGTCTCGTTAATGCAATGTCCTGTCAAGCACGTTGATAAAACACTGCCTGAAAGTTACTGGACACCAGTCCTTTTGCCTATTTTTTTTTTAAAGCATGAGATAGAGAAACATCATTTAGGGCCAGGTAACAAGATGCTACATCATAATATTAACAAAAAGGTCTTCGTCAAGCTATAGCACATGATTAACACATAATTCTAATTCCTTTTTTTCATAGGAAATAGTTCACATGTTTTATTTTATATGAATGTTGTGATTGAAGTGCCATATAAAAACATTGCACCAGGGCAGCACCTGTGGCTCAAGGAGTAGGGCGCCGGCCCCATATATCAGAGGTTGTAGGTTCATACCCAGCCCCAGCCCAAAACTGAAAAAAAAAAAAAAAAAAAGCGTTGCACCCTCGCTTCAAGGTGGCCAAGAGACTTTGTGGCATGAGCCTGCTCTTGACTGGCCGGCCCAATAAGGGACCCTGGCTGAATTGGAACTCGCTGTGCTGACGTTTCTCTACAATTCCACTCGCGGGTACAACAACATGAACTTACAAACAATTAGGTTGCAGTGTTTGCGTCTGCTAGGTCAGGTCCCTGTTGTCATTGTCCCACCCCAGGAGGTGTCCCTCACACCTTTACATTGTGCCCGTGAGGTGGATGCTCACCCATCCCCCCAGCTTGAATCAAATGCAGTTTTTCCTGTGTGCACCTGTATTAGTTCATCTACGATCTTCACACTAGCATTGAGTACACTGGATACTTGCTTTTCCATTTTTGTGATACTTTACTAAGAAGAATGTACTTCCACTCCATCCAAAAAAATCCAAAAAATATCATAAAGACATTCCATCTTTAGGAAAGATATAAAGTCTCTGGCTTTTTATGGCTGAATAGTATCTATGGTATACATATACCACAGCGTGTTAACCATGCCTGGGCTGATGGGCACTTGTAATGGGCATTCTGAATCCACATTTGACGATGAAAGAAGCTGCCAGGCAGAAAAGAAGGAAGGAAAAAAATAAAGAAAATGACACTTGCAGAACACTTGGTGCAGTTCAGGAGTTCTTGGGTTTTACACATGCTGTTGTGCTTCACGGAGAGAGGGGACCCCCTGAGAAATGTGACCAGCAGGGTGTGCACCCACACAGACCTACGTGGGCTAGCCTGCTACGCACTCAGGCTGTACGGTCTAGCCTGGTGTTCCGGGCTACGCACCCGGATAGCCTGTACTCTGCTGAGCACTGTGGGCAGCTGTGACGCAATGGGGAGTGTGTGTGTGTGTGTGTGTGTGTGTAAACGCCTCTAAACACAGAAAAGGGGCAGCGAAAATATGTGCAAAAGATGGAACACGAAGCACCATTAAAAACTCCTGGACCGCCATTCTACGTTTAGTTCATGGTTGAATAAAATGCCGTGATGTGTGCATGGCTGTGTTAATTTATTTACTTTTCACAACAGCCCTGTGAGATGGTTGCTATTTTTTCTGTTTCACAGGAGACTTAATGAGGGTCAGATTGCACAACTTACCTAAAGTCACAAAACTCTCAACTACGGAATCGACGCAGGAGGTCTGGCAACAGACTTGTCTCATTCAGTCCCGCTACTCACCCTGGGAGGCAGGTAGATGGATTTGCATTTTACATACTGAGAGGCTCAGGGAAACTAAGATATGCCCGCATTCATGTAATTATGAAATAGCAGAGTGAGGCTCAACTCCAAGAATTCAAATATCACCTCCCATATTGTTTTACTGCAATAGAGTGCCTGATAAACAAGACAAATTAGGACCATACCTTTTTTTTAATACTAATCATTTATATTCTGAAACCTGCATTAAGGCAGTTATGAAATGCATATAATTTACTGTTATTACATGAGCTATTTTCATTTCTGTTTTGAAATTATGATGCTATTCTTTAAAATAATTGGAGAGAACTCACTTGTGGAAACACGTGTTCACATTTAAATGCTTGATGTCTTGGAGACAGAGTGAACAGATGTTCAAGGGCAACTCAGATGAGGCAAATGGGACTGGCTCAGGGCTGCCAGATTTCGTGCCCTGGATCCCCTGGCCCTACAGATCAGTGAGCCGTCAATCCAACATACCTCACTCCTCAAAACCAACGCTCCCTGGAAATCACCTAGTCTATTCCCAGAACTTGGGTATTATCTTCCATAATCCTCCCTTATTATTTCTGAACACTGGGCCATAGTCCTTTGAGCTCGTAGGAGCTTAGAGTTGACAGATCCCTTCTCGATTTCAATGAAAGTACTGCGAATTCTCTACCAGAGTTCCCTTTGTTTTCAAACATTGGGCAGTAAAGAAAAAAAAATGTCTCTACCAAGCTATACTTGCTGGCTTACATAATTGTACAAAATCAGGAATCAGAACTATATTTTTTCTAACTTTAGCTGCTTTCTGCTTCTGACTCTAACAAATCTAACTTTAATCTGCATCTTCTACATAGAGGCAGATTTTGAAATAATAAAAACCTTGAATTTTAGTTTCACTCCTGCAATTTTTGTTTTTCTGTACAGCCGTTATTACGCATCAAGCATTCTCATCTTTAGAATTCTCCTCTCAAAACTTTATGTTCTATCATCTCTCATGAAAGATTGTTCTAGATGTTAAGTGAGATCATTCATTTATTCTTTCCATCACTCATTCTTCATCCCTTCCATAAATCTGCTCTGAGGGTTTACTAAACACTGAATACTCTGTCAATCACTTTAATTGATAGAGGTGACGAGGCTTTCGTCCCTATTCTCAAGGAGCACACAGTCTACTTGGAGAGAGTGAAGTGAGTATTTAACAGGCAGGGTGATGATTACTAATAGGACATATGTACAGAAGCCACAGGAACACTGGGGATGAAAGGAGGCTTTGGTGTCTAACATTGGTTGAGTTTTGAGTGATGAAAAATGTATAAAGAGTCACAATTTCTTTTTCCTACAGAAGAGAAATTAATCAATGACTTGATTGATGAGGAAGAGTAAGTCAGATATGGAGGGGGCAGCGCAGAAGAGAGGTGTGCTGTTTTTGCAGGTGCATACCTAGGACAAAGTTTGAAATGCTAATGAGAGCTCAGGATTTTGAATGTCTTTGATTCTAAATAAAACAACATGGGGAAAAAAAGCCAATTCGACCTCAAAAGCCTGCCTTTGGTTGTGTATAACCAAAGCTATTCCTCTTGAGTGTTTAACACGGAATCTTCACAGATTCTCAGACATAGGGGATGTGCTTTGAAGTACACAAAAGATCAGATCCTATGGGCACAGGACTTTCTGAACATTGAGAGATTAATTTACGCTGCCACCAAACAGAGTCGACCTGCTGTTCATCAAAGTTCCGATCCCTATTTTCCAGGGCATTTCACAGGAGGATTTTCCCACGATGAGAAAAAAAATAAGGTAAAAGATAATAGAAAAATCACTCTGGTGCTATTTTGGGATGAAAATAAACAACAGAGTCAAGCTCTGATGGGGAAGATCTCAGGCTGTCAGTGACACGTCTCCACAGAGAGGAAGAGTCCAAAGAGAAGCAAGTCACTCGGTCTACTTGTACATCCCTTTATCCATACATCTAAGAGGAGGGCTGTGCTGACTGTACATGAACTACTTAGATTAAAGCTGAGCGCACTGCAAAGACATAAAAACCAGCATTTTGATTCAGTTTGGATGGTGCCAGACAGCAATGACCTTGGGCAGGTCATGCCCTGCACTTTGTCCACCTGGCTTTGGTAACTAACTAGAGGGATGAATGTGAAATTACTTCAGGAGCAGCGATGCAAGGTCAGAGTAAGACACTGACAAAATTAAAGTTAACAAATATTCCAAAGATGAATTCACTTTGAGTCAAACCCTTCACAGCTCCTGCCTACACTCCTGGACGTGTGATGGGCAGCTGATGGGCAAGCTGCCACTGCTCCCTCTTCCAGACTTCTCCTTCTCCTGACTTTTGTTTGGGAACTTGATCTTGATTTATCTATGAAGACTTGGTCACTCTTTCCTTCCTCTTTTTATAAATTTTTAGGCTTATAAGCCATCAGTTCCTGACACAATAAATTATTGTTGATAAATTAGTGAATAATCGAGTGACATAAGTCAAGGTCTTCCCTCCTGGAGCTGGACCTGTCAGTGGTTTGCTGTGGGCACTGCCCTCGGGAGGAAGAGAGACGCATGCACCTGCCAGGGTTCTTGGCACCAGGTACATGATGGCGCAATGTTGGACACCTCCCACTTTCCATCATTTTCCCACCCTCACCCCTGATTTTGAGGATATGAGGGGAAAGAATAGGAACATGAATCTTTTGACACCAAGTCCCAGGCCTCATTTTTTCTCGTGTTCACTGTAGGAATTTGCTGAAATTGATTGAGAACATTCAGCCTCAGGTTCTCTCTGTGCAAGGTATAGATGCCATCTTATCTGTTTAGCACTGGGCATTAAACAGCAGCATACATCACACTGTGACTGGAGAGCTCAAGACACAAAAGGGCTCTCCATACAGGGTACGCAACACTGGCGCAGGAGAAAGAATAACTTTCCTTTGCTGTTTGTGCTGGGTCCTCGTTCTCCTGACACCATAATGCAGTGTAAGGCTGGTTTGCTTTCACAGGGGAGGGAGTTGGGCGCCGTAGTGGGTTTTAGAGGAAAGGGCCCAGGTCTGCTGGCTGCTGGGCCTATCCTTGGTCTCCAGGGCAGCATTTCTGAGAGAATTCAAAAGGGGACAGAAGGGTAATCTAAGATTCTCCGTCATGTGTGCAGAAAGAAGAGTCTAGGAGAGAATGCCCCCAGATACTAACCCTGGATTCTCTGCCCTGAAGCTAAGCCCTGTGCATAAGATGTGGAACCCTGAGCAGGTGGATTGCTTGAGCTCAGGAGTTCAAGACTAGCCTGAGCAAGAATGAGACCCTGTTTGTAATAAAAATAGAAAAAAACTAGCCGGCATTGCAAAGGGCACCTGTAGTCCCAACTACTAGGAAGACTGAGGCAAGAGAATCGCTTGAGCCCAAGACTTTGACTAGATACCACAGCACTCTACTGAGGGTGACATAGTGAGACTCTGTCTCAAAAAAAAAAAAAATGTGGAAAATGGTGATGATTCAGTGAAATGTCAACCCAGCCAAATAAATGGATATGCAATTATATTTTTCCAGTTTTTATTTAACCTGAATTCTTGGACATAATACTCAAAGAGTTTAATTTAAATGTTTACAAACCAGGGGGCTCATGATTGACTTTTTCATTTCATGCATTAGATCACTTTTCTTGTCTTTTCGGTTTGTTTTGTTTTGTCTTGTTTTGTTTTTTGGTAGAAACAGAGTCTCACTTTATCACCCTCAGTAGAGTACCATGGCATCTCACAGCAACCTCCCACTCCTGGGCTCAGGCAATTCTCTTGTCCCAGCCTCCCAAGTAGCTGGGACCACAGGCGCCCACTGCAACACCTGGCTACTTTTTGTTGTTGTTGCAGTTTGGCAGGGGCTGGGCTCAAACCCACCACCCTCAGTATATGGGGCCAGCACCTCACCGACTGAGCCACAGGCACCGCTCTAGATCACTTTTATTTACTGTCTGATAATATATCAGCGACTGATAGATTTAGTCAAGGTGAGGCTGAAGCAAGAGGATTGCTGGGGGGGATTCGGGATTCTGGAAGTTCTTCTTGAAGCAGAGAGCTTCAGACAAGTTTGTATGTTGAGTCAAACTGTCAGTCAAGGGTGGCCAAAGGCAAAAAAAAAAGTAGAAAGAAAACCTGATAAATGAAAAGCTCAACCTGAGTTTTCCATTTAGGGCCAAACTCGTGAGTCTGTCAAACTTTGCTCCATTGTGCCGCGGCCTAGATGTCAGAAGGAGTGATGCTGAGCTTGTCAGCGAAGTTCAACGAGATTCTCTGAGGCTCAATCAGTCTCACAGGAATTAAAGGGAGATGTGCTTGAAGGGGAGGAGGTGGTGTTTCTCAGTTGAAGGAACCCAAGCACCGTAGCTCTCCTTAGTACCCGGTAACTCAGATAGCGGGTCCCTCCCTCTCTGGGCCGGGCAAGGGCAATTCACACACAACCGTTATGAACTGCCAAGTGCAAGAAAAACTTGGATTGAGATGCCTGCCCACCCAGTCTGAAAAGACTTTCAAGAAGATGTACCTCCTGAATCCTGAGTGGTGAAAAGATTTAGCTTGGTGCAAGTGTGGTGGAAGAACGTCAGCAACAAGAAAGCGGATAGAGAACATCCCTAGAGAGGGAAGGAAATACGTCACTTGGGGAACTGACTTGTTTCCTTTCACTCTGGGAAAAAGAGGTTTAATCTACGTCATTGAAAAACATACCGTCTTCATGACACAGTCGTCAAGTAGCTGAATACGGTCAAATAAACCCACCGTGAAGATTTCTGATTTAATTGACAAGACTCATGTCAGGCCTTCAGGGAGCCAAACACGTGGCAAGTCCGGTGCTTACTGGGCAGAGCGTCCCCCGGTGGGACCACGGACTGGCCTCTCTTCCTTGCTGTGTCTTCTCCTTTGGACCTTGGGGTGAATCCTCAGACCCTCACCGCCAGCTGGGAGGGAGCACGAGAAGCAGGCATCCCCACCTTCAGAGTCCTCGTCCTCATTTTCTGGAGCCACATTCCCTTTCTGTTCCTGGCACAAAGTGAATAGCAGAAGGAAGTGCAATTATCAAAAGAGTGTCTCCCTTTCCCAGGGTCATGGGCCAGTGAGGAGATAAAATAGAGAAGAAAGACCACCCAAGTTCCTTTGGAGAACGAGATCTGGAGGTGGTCCTGAGAGAGGGGACCTCAGGAGGTGGCCCTGCCTCTGCCTCTGTCACTCTCCAGGCCCAGCTGGACAGACATGACTGTCACACGTAGGTTTATCCTGAGCCCAAGGTCCAGGATTTGTGGAGGAAGGGCTGGGAAGTTCATGTAACTGTACGATAAGAAATTCCTGACTCAACCCTGAGCCCATCAGACTTGTTCCTCAGTGCTGAACAGGTTCTAAATTTCCCTTTTAGTTGCAACGTCCCATCTTGAACCTCAGTTTTCTTATAATTTTGCTACAGTCAGCTTCCCCAGTTTCCCTGATCCTGAGCCAGACATGCTTCTGATCAAGGACTCAGTCTCTGGTCCCTGACTCTGGAACTCGAGGCTCACGTTTGGTACTTCACTACTGGTATCCTTTGCTGCTATTGATATTTCCCCAGATGTTTATATTTCATCTGTCCTCAGATGTCCAAATCCTACGTCCTCACTATCTTGTGGGGTGTCCTCGGTGATGTTAGTCGTTCAAGCATTAGTTTTTCCATCCAATGAGCACTAGTTTAGAATGTGCCAGCTTTTAGGATAGCAGGTGTAAAGGCAATATGCTCTCTGCCCCGTGGATTTCACATCAGAGTTCAGGGCATGGAGACTCACACAAATAAGCCAACCACATAGATTTATTATATGGAAGTTTGAACAAGAAAAACAATTGTAAGTTTCCTACCAAGGGGATGGGGAAGAGAGTGCCAAGGAATGGGGTCCAGACGTTATTACTTCATGAAAAACAACCTCAAAACTTAGCAGAACCAAAGTCACTCTACCACCTTTGCAAAGTCCATGGTTGGGTATGTGTTTATCTGATAGGGACACAGTTTTTCCCTCCTTCCCAGTGTCTGGAACCTCAGCTGCAAAGGCTTGAGGACTTGCATAACTTGACAGCTAGGCCTGGAATCATTTGAGCCACCTCCCTGCTGGTCAGCCGGCAATGGACACTGGACATTGGCTGGATACCCACACCCGGCCTTTCTGCAGAGCCTGGGCTTCCTATCAGACCAGTAGCATCAATGCAGTCAAACTTCTTAACCAGCAGTTGAGGGCCCCAGAGGCAAGTGTCCCGCTAACACAGCAAAAGCTGCCTCACCTTTTCTCCCCCAGATTCAGAGTTCTCAGAGACGGTCCTTTGCCAGTCCTGTTGACTAGAAGTTAATCCCGAGTTCTCTTTTGCTGGTGGAGTTGCAAGCCCCACAGAACTCTGTGGGATGGGTGATATTCTTGCATGTCTCTCTGCTGACATGAAAAGAGCGGTTCCCATGGATGAACGGGAGAAACGTGCTGAGCAGGCTGTGAGGAGGCACGAGGCACTAGGGAGCTGGTGCTCCTGGGGGGGTCTCTGCAGACCAGTGCATGTCTCGGGGGATGCACATGGAAAAGGCCCAGCCGGAAGCTGTCAGGAGGACGTTTGGATTCACAGAGGATAACTCAGAGGCCAGGTGACAAGCAAGGGCCTCTGAGGGGTGACCAGCACCTGAACTAAGACAATCTCGTGGAATTTGAAGGAAGAAACTAGACAGAGATGTGAAGACATAAAAGGGAAGAAGGATGCTCCTGACCCCATCCCCATCCTGCTTCTCCACATCTTTCTCTGATGCTCTGCAGAGGCCTCGGTCATGTGGACAAGTGGGGCGGGGTGCACTCAGCTGGCCCATTAGAGAAGCTCACCTTGTTGGGCTTGAGTGGTAAGACGTGTCTCTGGCACAGCCAGTGGAAACTGCTAGAGAGTTTCTGGAACCGATGAAATGATGGTTTGTTCTTTTTCATACAAAATGTAATAATGAATTAACCCCAGAGCTCCCACTGGTTATATTTAACAAGCAGAAAGCAGCAGTCTGAGAACGAAGTCAGACCAGAGAAAATCAGAGCCACGAGAGAAGATGTGAAGAGCGAATGCTCCCAAATATTGTTGGAGTCTCTGATGCAGCTAAGTCAGAGGCTGGAGTTCAAGTTAGACAGACCAATATACGTCCTCTTTTCAAAAGCCTTTTTCAGCTTTCCCTCTAGCGACCTGAAGCAAGCATCCTGCTCTATGCCGTAGATAAATTAAAGACAGCCCTGAGGCTCCCAGCTGCAGCATTTGGGAAAGCTGGTAAGAGGCCGTGACTGCCTTGAGCACCACGTCGAGGGAAAGGTCTGGGGCGGGAGGACGTCCTATTTGAACTTGGAGCAGTTGAGGAGCCTTCAGTAAAGCTATTGATCATAGTGCTAGTTTCACTGTCGCACCTGCCAACACTCCCACGGGTCACATGACAGTGGAAATGACCAGTGTTAGGGGCAGGACTTAGTGCCCTAAATCTAATTCTGCCCCCCTTGCTGCTTCGAGAAGGATTGTTCAGTGCAGGCGGTGGGCGTGGAATTAGCAACAGCAGCCTCACCAACGTGCAGGCTGACAGCCCAGTCATTGTCTGACATCATCAGTTCACTTTACTGGTGACAAAGGAGTCCCATCACACCTCACACCTAAGCATGGCATCTGACGATGGCCTAAGGTGCGGGTTAGAACTGATACTTTCAACTCCAGGAGTGCAGAGACTTGGGGAGAGGACAGAGCTTGGGTTGCAAACATTCGGAGTGAGCCCGGCCTTGGTAAGCACTGCCGCAGCTGTGACCAAGAATAATTCAAGCTACAATACGAAGCCCCTAATCTACGCACAACACAATCCTTTTCTGTCCCCAGTGTGCTCTATTGATTGCAGACAATGTGTAATTACCTTCTGGGGTAGACTTTTCCCATCTTAACTCCCTCTACATGGGAGATGAACTGTAACAGACAAATGAGCTTTTTTCCCTTCTCTCCCATCACCTAACTTAGTTAGATTTTTTTTCTGCCTTGATGTCTCTCTCCTCTTGCCAATACGGCAGTCCAGGTGAAGGGTAGTGATGTGGGCAAGGCCAGCAGGAGCTCATCACACCCACAGCCAGTGTCAGGGTCACTGACACTCCCGGGGCACAGGTGCACCAGCTCAGCTTTACTCCGGGGCGCCACTGGCAGGTATATTGGCCACGTTCTGACAGCCCTAATCTTTAATCCCCCAAAATCAAGGCACCTCAGCTGCTGCGCATTTTAGGTACACACGTTTAGGAATTCTTTCTATTGAAATAGTTGTGTTAGGATGGACGTCATTACTGCATGAGCACAGCATTTTCAGGTGTCTCTTCAGGAAATCATTTAGAAGTCGTAATTAGATGAGTCTCGGGTAGGCGTAGAAGCTTCTGTCAGAATGTAAACCCACCAGATCTGTTAATTTCATTAGGTAAGAGTTGCTCATTTATTTTTTAAAACAATTGGATAAAGTATATTAAAATAAGAATGAAAAAGATGAAACACCCAACAAATTCAAGTCAGTAAGCAAAACTACATTTCTCTTTTTTTGGTTTCAAATTGGTCCTTTATGCCATCTGTGTGACTCTGGGTGCGTGCATGTGTGAGAGAGTGTACTTATTATCCAAGTGGGCTTTTATTTTGATTTAACTCCATATTTTCCCCTCATGCCCTTGCGGTGACCTTGGCTAAGGCTTTCTCAGAGGTCAAGTGAATGTGTTTAATATAAACATACTTTCTTCTTTTGCAACCAGGAATAACACAGGGGCAGGTGAGAGACTCCCGGCCCAAATGGGAGCAGACTGTTTATCCAGAACTTTCCCTCTCAGGGAGTCCCTGGTGTCTGGCACAGGCTCAAAGGCAGGCAGGGTAATGTGGAAACTTCACGGTGAGAAGGGTGGGGAGATGTCGGGCATGTGCTGATGGGGGGCAGGGAAGCCAGGTGCCCGGGGCCCTTAGTCTGGGGAGTCTGTCTCCCTTTCTCTGGTTGATCCCAGATTGGAAATAGGGATAAAATCAGGGCAGTTGGCAGTTACTTACCTTGGAAAGTCCTTACCTTCCTAAGCGGTCACTGTGAAGACACAGCATGACTTCCACACTGGTCGACGCAGGGGGTAACGGCCAGAGTCCTGCGATTAAATCTGTTCTGGCTGGGGTCCATCTGCCTTGGCAACCTCTCGCTAAATAAAGTCGACTTGATTGCTTACTGCGGGCAGAACTAGTCTCTAGATCTGGGTGTGAGTGAACCATAGGTGTCAACACCCCCGTAGTAAAACAGAACCCCTCTGAGAAATTGCTATAGTGCCACCTCAACGGCCTTTCCCAGCACAAGTGTTACTAAGAATCGTTGTTTCTTAAATAGGTACCCAGATCATAAATAGGTACTGCCCATGTCTGCGGACATCACTGTGATAAACAGCTAAACTGGCTCATGAGCAGCCTAAGCACAGCTTTCAGGCAACCTCACGCTAGCTCAGCCAGCGGGGCGTGGCACGGTCAGCTCACTGCCTTAGGTAACTGATGGTCATTAACTCTACTTTGGAACGTAGATTCACAATATTTCATCCCTTATCATTTGTGTGCCTTAAAAAATTAACCTCAAATATGCCTTTGAAAATATGCAGTCCATGCATGGACGGATCACAAGCAATCTTCAAATGAACATCTGTGAAGTCCAGACTCAGGTTCCACTGGGCAGGTCCTCAAAGGGCTGTGTGAGCCCTGACCAGTTTCATTCTTCTCTTTCCCCAGAAATCATCATTGTTTTTATTTTGTGAAATGATGAGTATCCAAAGTCCCAGGGCCGCTGTGGCATCTTGTTTCTGATCTGCAAATCTTCCCCTGCCCAGTATTCCTTTGGGCCCTTTTGTTTAGATATCTTTGTTCTCATGAAAACACACGTCTCCCAGATGTGGTGGAGTGGGGAGTGGCGCTCACCAATGGAGCAACTCACAAGTTGAAGGAACTCAGCTTCACTAGATTTTAGGGTGCCCTGGTCCATCTCCAGTCCTGATGAGGTCAGCCAGCCACAATAGCAGAGACACATCCACTCCACGAAGTCCCAGAGCTGCAGACGCTGGCACAGCTGTGCAGAGAAGGGGGCATTGGGCGAGGGATTTTGATAAGCTCCCACCCCTCACTAGTTTGTGAGATTTCAAACTAGTACAGCCTCTTTCGAAAGAAGTGTGGAGACTCTTCAAAGAGCAAAAAGCAGACCTTCCATTTGATCCTGCAATCCCATTACTAGATATCTACCCAGAAGGAAAAAAATCATTTTATCATAAAGACATCTGCACTCAAATGTTTATCACAGCTCAATTCGCAATTGCAAAGATGTGGAAACAACCCAAGTGCCCATCACCCATGAATGGCTTAACAAACTATGGTACATGTATGCCATGGAATACTATTCAACCACAAAGATAGGGACTTTACATCTTTTATATTAACCTAGATGGAATTGAAGAACATTTTCCTTAGAAAGGTATCTCAATAATGGAAAAGCAAGCATCCCATGTACTCAGTACTAATTTAAAACTAGTAGATGAACAACTATAGGCCCACAGGAGAGGGAAACACAATTAAATTCAAGAAGGAGGTGGAGCGGGTAATGGGGAAGGGATTTTGATAAGCTTCCCCCTAATGGGTACAGCATAGGGGTATAAAGCACACCTCCTGGTGAAGGATTCAGCATCAATTCAACTTGGACGCTGCTTAACAAATGCAAACCCTGTCACCTAATTGTATGTACCCTTATGTCAATAAAAAAAAAAAAGATAGCACAGGCAAAACATATAGCCACTTTCCCTGGGCTCCCTTTTAAACTAACTTAAGATTACTATTATGAGACTTCCCCTGAAATGTCCCACATTCATGGGACATGAAAGTGATTGTAGCATTATCTACTTCCTTTTGAACCCAACACATGACTATGGGAGAGACAGAGAAGATGTCTTTGTCTGTACAGCCGAAGAGGAAACCAAGGGAAGGTTCAGGATGCAGACAGACCACAGGACTGGACCCCACACAGACCTCTCATTTCAAATGTAGTGCCCAGGGCTCTTCCTCCTAAAACACAGCACTTCCTGGCAGTACATAGTAAGGAGGGAGAAAAAAAAAAACTATCTCATAGATTCTGTCTTTGCTGGAACCAGAATAAAAAGAGATTCTGGATCCAGTGTTTGATCTACAAGAGTCTAGAACCTGAACTTTCCCAATTTCTAATAAATTTCTGGGGGAAATAAAGTGAGTCATTTCAAGGAGCTGGGATCCATCCCTTCGTGAATGCCGACGTAACATCAAAGAAGAGTTTCTCCTTCATTTATCTTTTATCACTTTGTCTCTTGACCAACACATACTTCTTAACACATCTGTAGGGTGAGCAGGACATAAATGATTAATATCACTTTGCAAAAACATATCATGCTCAAAGGAAAGCGACTTGATGAACTTAGAGAGCTAAGAATTGATCAAGTTTGGCGTTAACCCTGTCCTTGGCATGATCAAGTTTGGCATTAACCCTGTCCTTGGCATGGAAGTTCACTGTGACCATCGGAGTCCCTCTCTGAGAGTAACAGTGGCCTCTGCTCTCCCATCACCATGGAGTGCTGCTCATGGGAGAATTTGTTCATGCTACAGCGGAAGCCGAGCTGGGGGACCTGTCTGCCATCCAGCTTTGCTGAATTGTAATTCTTTTTCTTCTCTTCATATATTCTGGAGTTTTTGTGTTTGTTTGTTTATTTGTTTGTTTTGTTTGTTTGGCAAGGGGTATATATGGTCACTGTTAAAAACTAAACTAATATGCATAAGAGAATGTAAGTCAAGAAAAAGAGAATGTCGCTATTTCAGCTACTCAGTCAATTATGTGAACCCAACAGTCTATCAATGGTAACCAATCACTAGTATGTTTCTAGTTCAAAACTGGGTCCTCATAAACTATGAAGAAAGGATAGACTTGCCCCTCCCCTGGAGGAGTTCAAAATCTCGTTTCGTGCAGAATACTTACAAGGGAAAGGACGAGGCATGCCAGGGTTCAGCGATGTGTGTCCCCATGTTTGTGAGGCATCTTGGGATTCACGGGGCTCCTGGACTAAGTTAGGGGCTCAGCATTTTCATTTGAAAACCGAGACTCAGAATAGATGTTCCACTTACCTGAGATCATAGTAAATGAGAAGTGAAGCTCAGCGCTTTACACTCATGACTTCTATTCAAACCTGAGGCTCATGATTGTGGTAGGGAGATATCCTGCTCTATCCTTCCAGCTTTGAGCGTATAGCTTAGAAAAATTGAAATTTGGCTCAACTCAGGAAACAAAGAAAAAGAAAGATGTCACGAGAAAGGGATGGTAGCGCCAGGCAGCAGGAAAATCCTGGGCCTGGTTTCTCCCCTGAAACCGACGTTTCCAGATTTACAGGCATTTGGCAGAAGATTGGTGAGTTTGTGGTGTTGACCGATGAAGGAAAGACCACTCTCAAACCAGGACATAGGGACACAGATTTGCCTGGTTTACGTCACGTGAGTTATTTCTTTTTTTTAAACACAGACAAGGAGGTAACTTCGACTCCATCTTGGCGTTGCTTTCTGAGTTTTCAATGATAAGTCTCTCCAGTGGCACCCTCGGACCACAAAGTTGTAAAATTTTTCACATCTTCTTAGAAGACAAAGTACAAAACGTAATTGCTTTGTTAACATTTTGCAGCAGATCAAGAAAGACTTTGATGCCTCTGTGGTTTCACAACTCAAACATTATCAACTGTGTTTTCTGTGTTGTTGCTTTTATTTTTTTTTCCTGAGCCACATTTGTTTTAATCACAAGGTGCTGACAGCCCGACAAATATTCCTTTGCACACTATTTAACTGATATTTTTAAGAGACCAATAATATATCAAATAGGGAGGGGAAAAAAAAGTTGATAAAATAAATTTCCCACTGTTGAGAGCCAGAACTTTAGATCTCCAAAAATTGTTTCTAGCTCCAAGGTAGCGTGACTTCAAAGAGATGGAAATAATCCAAATGGACTAGAAAGCTTCAGTTCTTCCGGAACCACATTTCAATCAAGGGAAAAGAGGCACCTGCATTATTGATAGAAGGGGGGCCAGGAGGAACAGGGTATGAATTTTTACAGCGTGTTTGTTATTTTCTTTTGGACCCACTGCTCCAGAAAGCCCAGGGAGGTGATGATTTTAAACTCCAAGCAGATGGTCTTTAAAATGATCATACAGACTTTCCCTGATAATGAACCTCAAGAATCCTATAGGACTAATAACAAAAACTGTTCATACATATGAAAAGACAGATGTTTCTTTAGATGCTGCCCAACGTTTATCTGGCTGAATTCAGGAAGACCCATTAGCTATGACTTTATTTTCAAACGGTTGAGTAATATGGGACTTTAGTCTCAACTAATCAATGTCAAAACACCTTTTAAATGGAAATCATTTTTTTCCCTGGTGTGGAGGATGGAGGGCATGTGTGTAGGAGGTCAGGGAATTATATACACGTTCACATATATTTTTAATTGTTGCACAAGACTTGAGACTCTTTCAGGCTTTTTTTGTAATTCTATGTCAGTAAAATGAAACACAGCTCTCAAAAGTATTTCTGTCTAATAAGCAGTGATCAGACTGACTAATTATTAGAGTGAATTCTGTAGCTTGTGCACAAATATGTTTTCAATACCACTGCTCTGGAAGACCAGAGTCTGAGTTCTAATCCAGAATTCATCACTCTAGCTCTGGGGTAAGTTTAGAGACGAGGATCTAGCCTCTGAGTTCATCTTGATTAGTGTCAAAAGACGTCTGGAATAATTCGGCATATTGCAAACCTAAAGGAATCCTCAGATCTCCCAAACCATTGTCGAAATGTATTTTCCGAGATCCAAATCCGCATATCAGTACTACAGAGTCAGAATCTTTGGGAATGGGGCTTAAAGAAGGTATAGTTAGAGAAGAAAGAGAAGGGAAAGAGGAGATGAGTGGGGAGAAGGGGGAGAGAGGGGGGAGGCCTGCACTCCCAGCTCTCTAGGAGGCTAAAGAGGGTGGATCACCTGAGCTCAGGAGTTTGAGACCAGCCTGAGCAATGAGCAAGACCCCAGCTCTATAAAAACTAGAAAAAAATCTAGTCAGGCATTATGCTGGGAGCCTGTATTTTTAGCTACTCAGGAGTCAGAGGGAGGAGGATCACTTGTGCCCAGAAGTTTGGGAGGGAGGGAGAGAAAAGAAAAAGTAAGAAAGAAAAGAAACCCAAAAACTTCCTCAAGTGATTTCTAATTTCCTCACATACAAAAGAGAAAAATCATATGCATTTTTTCACAATTAGATAAATGCTTGAGTCTGTCTAGGGTACACTATTGTTAATACCTGGTTATTGACAATGATGCTCATAATATTTCTAAGGATGAAAACAGTTGCATTCTAATGTTAATTTCAAAATTCAGAACATAAATGTGCACATGTGTTATGATCTAAATGAATGGTTTTATTCTTTCCTTCCTCCCTTCTGCCTCATTTTCTTTTTAACAGTAGAATATTTTAATGCAAAACAGTTGATGCAATTTTTGCAAGAAATCATAAAAGGAGTGATTTCGATTGAGTTGTAGGAAAGAGTTCTGACCTGATGAGTCTAACAAACCCCCAAGTCCCCAAACTCGGTGACGGTTGTCACTGAGGACACAGGAGCACCAAATTCCCTGACACATCTGAGAATTTCTAAAATACTGCAGTGACCTTGAACTTGCCTTTCTGATACCTGCCAGGGGACAGGAAGCAAAGCCCCAGGCCTGTGCACACGATCCTCTAACAGGAGCCTCCTCGGGATAAAAGCCCAAAGGGCTAAGGGGGGTTGTCACATAAAACCCACGCTGAAGGGGGCTGCTAGTCTTAACCTTGGCCACTGACAAGGGAAAATCCCTAAGAATTTATCATCATGCACCTCCCTTCATATGGACTGCTAGTCAGATGTTTTACTACCTGTGTCAGATAAAAAACAAACATCAGTCTTTTAATTCTGTTTTTGGCTTGTTTGTTTTTGTAGAGACAGAGTCTCACTTTATCGTCCTCGGTAGAGTGCTGTGGCATCACTGCTCACGGCAGCCTCCAACTCCTGGGCTTAGGTGATTCTCTTGCTTCAGCCTCCCAGGTAGCTGGGACTACAGGCGCCCGCCACAACGCCCGGCTATTTTAATTCTGAAAGATACATCATGATGTCACCCAGAGGGCTGGCTTCCACAAACTCCAAATCTCAGTGAAGCAATAGCAAGAGTCTCAAAGGCTACAAACTTTCAGTTATAAAATGAATACATTCCAAGGTTTTATTAATACCATACAACACAGTGCCTTTAGTTCACAGTAAAGTGCTGCCTGCTTGAAATTTGCTGAAACTAAAACTCATGTATTCCAGCCAACAGCAACAAAAAAGTATGCGAGTGGTGGATATGTTAATAAGCTTCATTGTGCTAATTACTACACACTTAAATGTTACCATTATTTAGCGTACCTTCAGTATATACAGAGCATGCCAAAAAAGATATACACATTTTAAGAAAGGAAAAAACTGTATTAAAATCATAATACTCAGTGTATCCCAATAACAAAAGAGGAACACCACTCATGTTGAACACCCTTGTAATTGCAGAAGGCAAACATGACTTGAGTATTAAAAGGTTAATACAGTTTTTTTCGTTTCTTAACATATGCATACTTTTTTTGGCACCCTGTTTATAATTTTTATTTGTCCAACATGCCTCAATAAAGCTGGAAAAAAAATGGGCATTAATGTCTCAAAGAAGCTAAAGACCCAAAGAATATAAACACTCCACGGTGCTTCCTCTCTGCCTCCAGCTCTGTCTCCCCCTTTCTCTTACCCCCACATACACTCACATGCACCCCCTTCCCTTTCTGTCTGTCTGTCTGTCTCTCTTACACACCTCCCCGTCCACACCCCACACACACAAACACAGAGGACATTAAAAAAGAAAATTCACCATTGTTACAGAACATCACGAGAAATGGGATAAATAACAAATAGAATGAGACCTGCAAAGATTTCAGGGTTCAGGATTACAAAATGCAGAATTTACAAACACATTTTATAAGCAAGAAATAAAAATCTACCCATGAAATACCGGGTACACTATTCTGGTGACAGCTACCCTGAAAGGCCTTATTTTAGAATATTAGGATGCGTCTAGGAAACACCACTTGTACCCTCTAAATCTATTGAAAGTTTTTTTAAAAGGAGGAACCACAGACTTTAAACGTTGTATCTTTAAAATATTTAAATAAAAGTTTTAGTAATCAAGACTACAATAGTTAAAATGAATAAAGAAAATAGATGGGCTAAGCAGAAGACTTAGTGAACTTGGAGAGATAGTAGAGGGTAAAAATCTTTTCTAGAATTCAGCAGAGGAAGATGAAGAGAGATGTTAGAAAGGAGAAAGTATGATGGTGTGGCACTTTCTGCTCAGCGTTAAAAGACAGCAGAGATAATGGGAATGAGACAGTTTTTAATGAGACAAATAGCTCAAAACATTCATGAATTGTTGAAAACATAATTTGGGGGTTCAAAGCCCACTGGTTCAAATAAAAATAAACGAAACTAAACGCACCCTCAGAAGCATCCTTGTTGATGTCCAGAACTCAGACTCCAGGGAGGAGATTTTAAAAGCCGCATCTTCACCCCATCCCCTCCCCCATCCTCGTTCCCCGCCCTCCCCACCCCATCCTATCATCAACCCAGGATTCCGACTACGACATTTCAGAGAGCACGGTGAAGGGTTACTCTTTGAAAATGCGTTTTGTTCTCTTTAGGACACTTTGGAGATGAAGTTTTCCCTTTAGTACTTGAAAATGGGGAATTTGTATGCCAGGATCAGACACTCCGGGAAGGGACATCGTGGAGAGCTCGTCTGATGGAGGGTGGATTTCCTCCTGGTGCACATTCCAATCTCACCTCCCTCCGCCATCACATCCAGGCTAAGCCACTGCGTCTGTCACACAAATGGGCCAAAGACAGCCCCAGCGAGTTAACCCCCAGCGAGTTAACCCCATGATCTCTGTTCCGTTTACTTCTTCACGGAAGTCTGGGGCCATTAGCATGAAGCCTGCTGATGTTGAAGTCAAATTACTACACATCCAGTTTCTTGAAATGTAGTCTAAATATACACATTTTCACTGTATAAAGCCTTTCGACTTTCCACATCCTACAAACTGTACTCAACACCCTCAGACTATCAACCTCCAGCCGCCGGCTGCTGTGGCTGTCACCCCACCCCCGAGACCCCTCATGTGCTGCTGGGGACCAAGGACACTGCGTGCTCTCCTGTGATCCCTGCTTTCCCCTGGAGAGATCCCTGGCCCATGTCTCTTCAGCTTTGTACCACTGTCCCCGGGAGGTCTTTTGCTGGGAGGGGCTCTCTGTGTCACACTGCCCCTCATGTTCCTGCCTCTTCCCTGGTCAGCCCTAACATCTTGGAACTCAAAATAGTGTCTCATTAGAAAATAAGCAAATGCTGTATCTCCACCTGTCTTTTCTGGAAAGATCTTAGTGCAGGGCTGAAACTGAATTGGTGGTCACTAAGTGTGATGCACATCCCTTTGTCCTTGGTTCTTCCTCGCAGAGGAGAGAAGAGTGGCACGTGCTTTCTAGGGGGTGGAGATTGGGATGGGGTCAGAAGCCAGGAGAGTTGAGTGACTTCTTGCTGAAAATAATTGCAAAAGCGGTGAAACGGTAGCTCCCTTGAACATGTGGGTCGTAGGATTTTTCTTTAAAGGTGGAAACAGTGCATCTTGCCCATGGACAAGCCCTTTTCTGTGCTTCTTCAGAGGTCAGAACTTGGACCACGTGTGGCTTACAGAGCCTGAGAAGCACATCATGTCCAGCGAGAGCCCGACATTGACAGTTAGTTCTCAGGGGGGGGACTGACGGATGAAATAGAGTCTGAGCAGGGGTGAGGAGCAGCCCAGGTCTAGAGGGCCGCCACTTATCAGAAGAGCACATTTTGATTCCATTTAGGTCCCCTGGAAGGATGCGGTTCTCAGGTGAGCCGCATGGCCACCGGCAAACCCTGAGACCTGAGGAATAGTATTTAACCAGCCTGAGTCTGTCACCTCAGTGCTTCAAACAAAGCCAGGCTTAGGTTACTTCCAGGTCTCAAATTCTGGGAACATAACCAAGTCACATCTCTTTTTGTACAAAGACTCTGTTGCACCCGTTCCCCCTGTTGTATGGAGCCTAAGGAACATGTGCCGAGCAAATCAGTAAGCTAAACCATCATCGCAGAAAGGAAATGCTATTAGCCTAAAAGAGTAGGTGCAGTGGGCTTGTCCTGTTGCTAAATTGCACTAAAAATAAAACAATGACTCTTCACTTAAACTAGAACACCCAAAGCAGAATTATGCTTCCGGCTAGCCCACATTCTGATGGCAAAAATGAAAAACAGAAAAACAACGGTGCATCCCAATGTAAATCGCATAATGCAGATACTTGAAATGATGACTATCCCCAGCCTTTTCTTTTGTTTATCATGTCCTCGGAGTTTGTAGTTGATTTCACAGATGATTATACATTACTTTAAATGTGGAAGAGATTAAAAAAAAAAACAACGAAATTCTTCCAAAAGGCATTGTTTCTAAGAAATGAGATAAGGCTGCTTGTACCCTGTTCACTACGTGGATTTTGTTCAATAAATTTCCATCTCAGGAAGGAAGGAGAGTAATAGTCTGGTAGTAGCAGAAGTTGTATCTTTTCCTTTTCCAGGAAGCATCCATCCATCCACACATGTGTATAGTTGGTGTCCCAGGACCTCATCCGCGGGTCCCCTCCCACATCCTGCAAACGGGCACGGTTCCAGACAGCCAGCCGGGGAACTGAGAGCACTGGCCACGTCCTCTTCTCCACCCTGGGGAAACTGCAGCTTTGGCCGCTGCAGGCTGCAAGCCGGGTGTGAACTGGCTCTGAGGTGTGAACAGTCTCTGAACGCTGCTGGCAGCTGAGTTCTACAGGCTGAGGGAATGGTCCTCACCAGGCACTGGGGACAGCCTGGTAGGTCGCTCCTTCACCCCTTACTCTGATGAGTCCCAATTAAACTGCAAAATACTCACCTTCGTGTCTCAAGGGAGAGAGGAAGATGAGGAGATGGGGCCATGTGTCCGGAAAGGCTTCTGTGCCTCCCGAAGGGAAGTGAGCTCCAGACCATGCTGGAGCCTGCCTGGTTACTCTGCGTCTCTGCTGTGCACAGATTTTCCTTATGTACCAGCAGCAGTGAGTGGAGGGGAAGAGGGGGCTGGTTAGCTCTCTGTGTTGACTTGGGCAAGGCAAGTAATCCTGGGGGGAGTCTCTTTAACCACAAAACAGAGGTGCCACCACTTAGGAGTACGGCCCAAATTCAATGGAGCAGAACCAATGGAATAGCCCAAAGAAGTGCTAAGCTAGGAGGTTCTCCAGAAATACCTTCCTTCATGACGTCAATAGGTTCAAGCAAAACAACAGATAATGAAACCAATTTTAACCACGGGCTATGGACAGGAACAAGAGTCAAGTCCTTACAGCATATTTCTGGTCAGGAAAACATCACCAAACTTCTAAATCAAGACCCAAACGCTTCTAACATTAAACAGGGAAATAAAGGTGAGCTATACATGCATCTAAGAAAGAGTGATAAAAATTAGTAAGAGAGTGATTTACCTAAATTTTGGTGAACCATTTGTGGTGGTGGTGGGTTAAATCGAGGAATAAATAAATGTTTGCAAAGCAAAGGTCGAAAGGGGCACTTCTTACCACCGCACAGTTCATGAATAAACAGTAACCACAATAACCAGTCTCCACCACCGTACGACAATGAACTGCTACTGTGTTTAGCTGCCCAGTTTGGGGTACTTTGCCATGATAGCCCCAGGAAACTAACACGGTGTTTTGTTACTGCTTCTCATTTCCTTCCCTCCTTCCCCATCATATTCTTAAGTATCCCAAGGGCTTCTGTGCCGACCATTATCAAGGTCATTAGGGATGAGACGGTAATAGTAGCTGGCGCTGGCAGGGTGTCGCTCAGTCACCATTCCCAGTGACTTGTTTCACATACAGCACTATTCAAAGATACTATTTTCACCCTCAGTTTTTAAATGCAGAAATCAAATCACATAGACGTTAAGTATCCTGCTCAAATTCATCCGCTGGCCACTAACAGAGTCTTCATTTGAACACAGGACTCTGGGGACAGTGCTCTCAAGCAGCACCCCCTTCCCACGCACAGTCTTTTGAAATAAATTGCACACAGCCCCTGTGATCCAGGAGCCCAGTGGATCATGCTGATAAATGTCTAGATTCACAGATTCAGAATCCTTACAAGGGGGAGTAAAAACCATACAACCCAGAGAAAGACCTGGGCTGACGAGGCTGGGAAGACTTCTTGGGGGAAGTGACAAAGAAGAGGGATTTGAAGAATGCAGAGACAGGAGGAAGTATTCCAGACCAGACGCACCGCCCTGTCAGAAGCTTGGCAGGGAGCAGCCGCCTGCGTTTTTTCCTGCTGGAGTGGTGAGAGTTGAGGACAGGTTTGGGCTTTATCTGGTGGCTCCTGGGATTCATTTAACTAGAACAGCAGGGTCAAGACTCGGAAGTGTGGCAAAGAAAAGGGGGCTCAAGCTTCGAAGTTAGAGACCCGGGCTTGAAGGACATGTATGCATTTCACTGCTCTGTTCTTCGTCACCACCACAGACTCCCAGGGTGCCGCCTGGGTCATTCATTCATCTATTCCTCTATTAAGCGCTCACTCTATTCCAAGCTCTCTTCTAAGTCTCAGAGACAGAGCAGGAAGGAAGAATGCCACATTCCCTCTGTCTTGGCGCTTCTGGTTCCGAGTGATCCGGACTTTAGGTGAGCAGAGGGTACTAACGACCACACTGCGTGACGGCAAAAGTGAAGACACGGAAAACGAGGCCCTGGGCTGGCGTGTGTCGGGGAAGGGGAAATGGTATCGCTGATAGGACAGAAAGAAAACTCTGTAGAGAGACGCCACTTGAGCTGAGCCCCGAAGAGTGTCACTGGGCCCTTCATTCGCGCTATAGGACGATCCCAGAACGAGGACGCGGCAGGTGCAATGTCCTTAGAGAAAACCGAGTTTGGCATTTTCAAGGCATGAAAAGAAGACCAGTGTGGTCAGCCTGTCACAAAAACAAGCACCACAGCAGGTAGGGAGGCCACGGAGGCAGCCGGTGTCCAGAAGCTGCTGTTGCCAGAGTCTGTGCTGTCCGCGAAGCTGTGGGGAGTCAGGCGAGGATTACAAGAGGGGGCGATGTGGTCAGATTTGCATTTTGAGATTTGGGGACCTGCTAGGTGCAGATAGGGGAGAATCTTTCTAATCACTCTTGAGCAGTCGCACTTCGTGAGAATTGGGCACTTGACCTTGGGGAACGTCCAGTAAATCCGTGTTGACTGGATTCTCTCTCACAGAAGCAGCAGCATGATGTGAGCCAGTTTGATCCTGACACTGAGCGTCCCTGGTCCCTGGACACGCGGAGGGGGAGGGGCAGAGGATGGAGTGGCCGAGTCCTGTGGAGTGTGACAGTCACTCCCTGTTACTGACACTCCACTGCCATTTCTTCGGGAGGTGGCTGCTAAGAAATCCCACCAGCTTGACCGGGCACAGGTGTTTTCTGCCCAACCTGCTCCTTTTCCTAGAGTTGTGACGCAGTTAGCACCCTGTGTTCTATTTTTCATTGTTTTTTGTTTGTTTGTGTGTTTTGTTTTGTTTTGTTGTACCTTGGTCATATTTAAGCACAGAGAGACTTAGAACATTCTGGTCCACAAATAGCATTCAGTTGGTGGCTTCTAGCCCCTGGTCGCCCTAGGCCTTGTTTAGGGCCTGGATCCTGTCTTGTTTCATACATCTGATTCACAGGTGTGGATTATAATCTCCAAAGACAAAACCTCGAATGTCAAAATCCCTGAAGATCAAAATCCTTAATACCTAAAATCCTGAAAATCGCAGTTACAGAAAGTTGCAACATGCTGGACAGAGCTATGCTATTACCTGTGTCACCTTTATGCAGAGGAACACGGATTTCACTTAAGATTTGGAATCAGGTGTGATCAAGGCTTCTAAAAATGAATCTCAAAGTGTTACAATAAAGTTTGCTTTTCAGTTAAACCTCATGCACTTGGCAGAAAATTCAAACAAGTGGACTGGCCACACGATAAGGCAATGATGAAATTTCAGTTGGAAACGTCTTTGCCTGCACTGATTCTTCTTTCAGCTGTTGTCATTCCAGGAGCTCCTGATGAATTAAAGACGCGTTTGTCCAGAGAGGCTGGCAAAGTTCCTGACTGGTTTGAAAACGCTTATCTGCAGGGTGGTTTAAGAAGACGCTTAGGCAACAGTCTTGCTTTTCGATCACCAGGACTGTTTCTGCCAGACCTGTGGTGCACCAGTGTGTGACAAATGGATTTCTGCGTCCTCAGAACAACACAGAATCACAACAGGTGGGAAGAGAGGGGTGAGCGACGGGGAATACTTGGTGCATATTGTGTCAAAGAACAATTTCAACAAGAGAAATTCCGGGTAGGAAATGCATGTGAACCTATCTTTTGAGGACAGCCATGTTCTAAAAGATTAAAAAGAACGTTTTTTAAATCTAGTCATCGTGATACAACATTTCAAAATATTAACAATCCTATTGTGATTAATAATGATTTGATTGTGATTTAATTGTGATAATCATGACTGTGAAAGTGTCAACATTTACGTAGTCTCCACGCAATTGTCATAACCTACCAGTTTTCATACTTTTTTACATAAGTGAAAAAAAGTGTTTTCCCCTTTTTTCTTTTTATAGTTTTTTTCACTATCTTAAAATTGTCAGTGTTACTCTTTACAATTTTCTGTGCTCTGCCTGTCATCTTTGCATCAGTTCCAAAACTGGAGGAAGAAATTGTGTGAAATGTTTAGAGAGTTCTAACTCATGTTTACACACGTGACTCCATAGATGCCATGACCACAGCAGTGGCCTCCTGCAGGGGCACCGACAGTGTTGAAAGTTCCTCGGTCAGTGAAGAGATGTACTGAGTGAGCGAAACAGTAAAACATGAAGCCGAGCTCATGCTGTCATCTGGCACCCCACACTCAGGGACAAAACACGTACCTTTTCATAGAACAGCGTGCTGTTTGGCTTATATCAATTTATGTAAATGCTTGGGAAACCAGAGTTCGGTTTACATTTCTCTTTAGAGAAAGTCTCTTCCAAGGATGCAGGTCCTGGGGGCCAGTGTTCACCATGCAGGCTTGTTTCATTCAGCACAGAAAGGTCCCCGGCGGCTCTTCTGAGCTCTGTATCAGGATCACGACACTGCACTGGAGCAAACAGAAGCCCTCCCCACCCACCATCTGGTCCGCAATTTCTTCAGTAAGGCAAAGAGGGCACCACGCTCATTAAACCCTTATCATCCCTGCCAACCCAGAGACCCTCATCAACACGGGTTACCTCTCTGTCTGAGAATCTCTTTTCACTCGTCAGTCCCCTCTGGGATGGGGTACAGATAAGTGTTTTGTTGTTTTGTTTTGCTGTTATTTATTTATTTTTGTTATTGTTTTTCTGGATGATCAGAGAACAAGTAGACAAAACATAAGAACCCCTTGTCTTGAAGACATCTACCCTGAAGATTCAGGGAAAGGACATGAGACGATCTAGAGAATATTAAAAGAAAAATTCTAGAAGGACTATTTTTCTTCTAAGTCAAAGGAGCAGGACGCCAGCTGTAGGCACCAACGCAATGGGAATGCACAGGCCAGGTCGTCCTTGGGTTGAGCACTGGGCTCTGGGGTGGAAGGAATCCCGGCCGAGGGGCATGGACTCACAACGGAGGGAGGGACGGAGGCCTGCACCCCAGGAGAGAAGGCAGAGGAGGCGAGATAAAGCCCCAGCTAGGAGGCGGAATGTGTAAGCCATGGAATGGACCTCCCCCATGGCCACCGATGTGACCTGCGAGGAAGAATTGGGGAGGACTCAGAGATGGCCCGGCCTGGAGACCAGGGAGATTCCAGACTCATCAAACTGTCATCAGAAAAGGGAAGAAAGACAGGACGGGGATGTCGCAGGCGAGCTCGCAGGTTTCACTCACTCAAGAGATCAGAACAGCTATACTCAACAAAGAAAGAAATATGCAGTGCAAGAAATAGCTACATATGAAAGCAAACACGTGGGCCACTGGGGGAATTATGTACAGTGTCTGTCCTAGAAGCTCCAGGATAGCTGAGTTAGCTGACCCCTCGTACCACCCCAGCCACGGCCCACTCCATTTTATTTCTTAAATCTCTCTTTGCCACCTCACCCGCTTATTTCAAACTCCATTTTCAATTACGGAGCTCAGATAGTTATCAACTTGTCCTTAGATCGGGGAGAATAAACTTAGTGACTTAACAGCTGCCTAAAAACTTCCCTCATCTTATTGAGACCATAGGGGCCTCCACTGCTACGAGGCTGGCGTCACGCTGTTTGACCAACGTAAGACTATCTCAAAAGCTCGGCACACACAATCGCCAGGATTTTGTAATACAAACCAAAGTTTCAATGTTGGAAAATGTTTTTAAATGAAAATTTCAAAATATATTCTTTTTATATTTTTTGCTTATGTAAAACAGCTGTGTATATTGGTATGACAGTGTGATATTTTGGTACCGCTCTACGAGGTCTAGTTATCACATCAGGATCAGAACGTGCTCTTTTCAATCGAGTGCACTGAGTCTGCCTGAATCAAATGAATTCAGCATCCTCTTGACTGCGCTCATTTGCCAGAGAGCTGTGAGAACGTCCTCCCAGGTGGAGGCTCCTGCAGTCGCAACTGGTTTTGCAAACTCCCTTTTCTCTGTTTTTTCTAACCCCGAACCTTTCTTACGACTTAAGCCAAAAAAAAAAAAAAGATCTTCTCAGATATGCAAAGTGCTCGCTTGCTCCACCCACTTCCCCAGAAGCCCCTCCCATCCTCAGAATGCAGCTCTTTCATGACTCCAGCCCCTGCTGGTGGCCCTGCCAGTGGCCTCGCTCAAAGTCTTCAGAGCTTGCAGTTTGCACAGCTGCACAGCGGCACCCCTCACGGGCCTGCCTTGTCACTTCCTTTCACTTTTGCAAATACTAGTCTTGTCTGTTCTCCTGTAAAAAACAAATGGATGCTTACAAATGAGGCTAAAAAGAAAGACGCAAAGTTGATGGAGACAAAGACGGAGGGAGAGAAAGGGAGAGAGAGAGAGAGGAAATCGTATTATTCCAAATCCTCTATCCAGCTACAGCTGGAGTTAACTCCCTTTGGTTTCCATGCGTGTTATTTTTTCACCCCTCACTCAACTTCCATGTCTCAAATCTCCTGCCCTTTGCACAGACTCCCCGTCCGTGATTTTACTCTTCATTCGACAGGTGCTCGTGCTGATGGGGCCTCCACTGCGTGCGAGGCAGAGCTGCAGGACTGCAGCTCACACACAGAAGGAGCTCACACCCTTACATGGCCTTTGCATTTGCAGCCACCATAGCGTGAGACCATACGGTTTATCTTCTAAACCAAAACCCTTCTGAAAATAAAAAGAATGTTAATAATTATTACAGGATGACAGATGTAAACCACCACCATCCAAGGCACCCTGGAGTGGCTGAGCACCAGAGTGTGTCACTATTGGTTAGAGTCCCCGGGAAATGTGCTTGCACAGTACGTGACACATGGCAGGGACAGAGCTGGGAAGCGGGAGGGCGTGGCCTGACTCTGCTGATGAATGAGTGAGCAGACATTCACAGCTGCCAATTGGGCTGCGTATGTGAGGACACCAGCGCATTCCTAGGGTCCTCTAGCCTCAGTGAGAACTCTTTTATAGGCAAGACGCGGCAAAGTCATTAACTCACATTAAATTAAGGGGCGGGGGGAGATTGTACATAGGAACCCTGGAGAGTTAGCCACTGGTATGGCAGCTCTGTGGCTTCAAACTCTCTCTTTGTGTCTCCTCTGGCACTGCCAGCTCTAATTTCTTCTTCTTGGCCTCGTTCTTAAACTCTCTCCGTGCAAAGACTTAAGTTCTAGGCTTCTTGGACTCTAGGGGAAGAAAGAAAATGTTTACAAAGAGTTTCTAGTAAAGTTTCAGACAAGGCTGTGGTTGACCTGCTTGGTAAGTTTGTTCTGGAATCAGTGAGAACACAACATTATAAACTATTTTTCTACCATGTATGCAGCACTAACTCTGTGCTAAGACTTTCCCTAAGCCCTTTGCATGGCTTTGTCCTTTGATTCTCACAGTGACCTTACGTGCCGAGGGTTGTTAGATTTGAGCCTCATGGAATTGGCTGGGTTGTCTCAGAGCAAAGATAGAATGTTTCCAAAGTAAAGTGCGGCAGAAAGAAAAAAGTGGTTACTCTCCCCCCTGAGAAACGACTCAAATGCCTTAAAAGCAAAGATGCTTCCAGGTGCTGGGTAAATGAGATGTGTGACCCCACAGCTGCTGGGGATGGAGGACCACGCACGGTCAGGCTGACGCTCTTCCCAGTCTATTTAAAGGCTCCCCCACTGCCTGCTGTCCCCCTGAGAAAAGAGCAGAAGTCTAGGGTTGGCCTTGGGGGCAGAGATAGCAGGCGTTCAAGCCCAGTTCTTCCATTTGCCAACTGTGGAATCTTGGTGAAAACAGTTACACTCCCAACCCTCGGTTCTTTCATCTTTGTAAAAGGGATAATTAAAATGTTACGTTGAGGCTCGGTGCATGTGGTTCAATGGGCTAAGGCGCCAGCCACGTACACCTGAGCTGACGGGTTCAAATCCAGCCTGGGCCCGCCAAACAACAATGACGGCTGCAACAAAAAAATGGCCGGGTGTTATGGCGGGCGTCTGTAGTCCCAGCTACTTGGGAGGTGGAGGCAAGAGACTCGCTTGAGCCCAGGAATTGGAGGTTTCTGTGAGCTGTGATGCCACAGCACTCTATCTAGGATGACAGCTTGAGGCTCTGTTTCAAAAAAATAAATAAATAAAATGTTACGTTGAGGGTTCAATGAGATGATTGATGTAGAATTCTCAGCGTGTGGCCACGTCTGAGTGCTTATTCAAACTGATAGTTATCCTTAGCGCCAGCTCCGTGAAGCACGGCCTGTGGGTTACGCAGAGCCTGGTTCTCAGAGACCTTGCTGGCTTAATGCTCTGCTCTCACTGTATTGAAATTCAGAATAATTTCACCTTTGAACTCGTGATTTAGAAGTGACATCCACCATGGATGGGACACCAGGACACGCACATGAGCGACAGAGACAAGTAGAATGAACACGCCCGGTGTCCCTTGCCACTCATCACGCAGAGAGTTGCACATCTCCGGGAGCCTCAGCCTCCCACCCTGTGTGAGTTCAAGGTGACGCGTGGTCGGTATGAGGCCAACATGCACGTCTCTGGGCGCGGAGAAGTGCTCAGATCGGACCCACCAGCCTTCTTTCTGAACCTGAACTTGCTCTAAATGCTGGAGTAGGAGAGTGCCATTCGGAGAGACAGAGTAGATCAAGGATCCCCACTGCATCCCTTCAACTCCTGCTTCTTCCCACATTGGCTTCTACTTACCTGAAGGTCATGGCGCAGAAGGAAAGGGCGGCGGGGCAGCCAGAATTCCTTTGTCCCCCTCTCCCCTCCTCTGTGTGTAAGCCAGAGGCAGAACAGGCCCAAGTAAAGAAGTGAAAGAGAAACAGTTGACTTAATTTTGTTCTGCATCTGGACCCGCTGCCCGGGAGGCCTGTCGTGGTTTTCACTGCTGTGGCCGGAATGAAATATCTACGTGGGTAGGAAGCATAAAATATGAATCGCACCATTTCAGCAATTCTGAAAACAAAATGCATCCCCTTATAGTCACATTTAAAATTGGCACTGCACAACATGAAGACAAATGGGAAAATCGATGCTAATAGCTTAAAATTTGAATTTTTCTTTACTGAGAATGACATTAAATAGCAAATGAAAAACATCGTGACATATTAGTATTGAGCACATTGGGTATTTTTTTTCCATTCTTGAGATACTTTACTAAGAAAAATGGGTGAAGAGCTCTTCTACAACTTGAACTTTGCCTTGGAAGGGAGAACAATGTAACCTAAAAACTTGTACTCTCATATTAATTTGAAATTTAAAAATAAATCATGACCAATGAGCCACGGGAGACCACAGAAGGGAAAAAAGGCTTCAATTCCAATACCTTTAAAGGTATTTCTTCCCCTGCTTCTTGGACAATGGAGCCCAAACTGTCATTTTGCACAGGCCCCACAAATTGCTGTTGTCTTTAGTATTATCTCACCCTGAGAGTGAGTCTAGGCGCCTGGAGGCTACGGCCCCCAGGAAGGCGACCCTCACAGCCTGGACAAAATCAAAATCCTCCCACCTTCTCCTTCCTCGCTGTCTTTCTCCCACTTCTCAGCCCTGAAGCACTTTTATCAGATAGGCGTCTATCCCAGCACAAATCTCAGCATGACATGTGTACACACCTGTCTCACCAATAGGCTGTGACCTCCCTGGGGTTGGCAAGGTAAGCCCTGAGGTTCTGGGGCAGACGGCCAGCCCGCCTGCTCGGTCAGCGCCTCTGACCCCATGCCCTGCCTCCCACAGTGGCCTGTCCAGATGGGAACTGCCCTGCAGGGCTCATCTCACACTGCATTGCCACTGAATTCAACTCAATGCCCCAGAAGCATCGAGACATCACCTTTCTTAGCGCTTTCTTCCACATTCTGACCTGAGTCTCAATCTTAGGCAGGCAGGATGAGGGGCGGGCTGCGCTGGCAGCTCTAGGCTGGACCTCTGCTCCGGGGCAGTGAACGGACGGGCCTCCCTCCAGACCCTCTTCCTCAGAGCCACGCCTTCTGTCTGGACTACAGAGGGCTCTTTCTTTCTTCCCAGAAAGGGAGGAGCTGGCTGCCAACACCTCACTGCCTGGTCCTGGGGCCAGATCTCTAACGCTTCCTGCTGGAGGGGCTCTCGGAGTCAGGAGGAGACAGAGCTGGCTATGCCCCAAATGTGCTGCCCGCTGCCCTTAAAGTGAAGTCCACTTCCTCCTCATGGCCTTAAGCCCAGCGGGGTCAGTCCCGACTCCACCACCTGCCCCGCGCCTGCCCACGCTCCAGGCACTGTGACCGTCTAGAGCTCCCGGGGGGGAAGCCTGTTGGTAGAGTCTCCTCGGTCCTGCAGCCCCTATGCTCCATGAGACCTCATGTCCCTTAATCCCTCCCAAAAGACAGTGTCTTGCTCCCAAAGACTCCTCCCTGCACAGCCTAGTCACCCCCTTGGTGAATTCCTCCTGTAAGTCTCAACTGAAACATAAAACGTGGCCATTCATCTGGGAGTATAAAGCTTCTCTATTCATCTGGGAATATGAAACTTCTCTTCCTCAAACCTCTACCAGAGGAAAAAAGATGTTTAGTAAGTACAAGCTGTAAAAGCACGAAAGCCGGGCAGAGCTAGCAGAAAGTGTCCACGTGCCCCTGTGATGTGGAAGGTCTCCCTGAGGACGATACCCAAGGCGGAAATCAGAGGCACAAATGTCGCGGATTGGAACACAGAAAGCATTAAACGTGCATCTGAAAGCATCACACACACTGTCGAAAAGCCGATGTTAACGTCGCGTCTTCCCACACTCAGGAAGTGTTGAATAGCCTCAGTTGATAAAGTCCTCCAACAACTGGCTAAGCGAAACACCAGCAGGGACACAGCATGAAATAACCCAGGAAAGAAGATGCACAATCAATGTAGTAAAGGATTATATTGTAAAAGGGTTTTCTCAGACGCTATCCAAGATTTCAAAATGGTTTTTTATTGACGTATAATATTTGTCCGTATTTGTGAGGTGCAGGTGGTATTGTGATAGATGAACAGGACCATCACATGCGAGTAATCACCTTGAACATTTATCATTTCTTTGCACTAAGAACATTCTAATCTTGTGTTCTAGCTATTTTGAAATGTACAGTATGTTATTGTTCACTTGAGTCACTAAAACCACTGGCTATTTTTCTAGCATCAGTTGGGGAAAATTTGTAAATGATGTTATTTGTGGTGAATTAGATATTGCTCAGTACATATTTATTCTTGTGCCCCTCCACTGATTTAGGGTTTACTGTGTCAAGGTGGGAAAATTATATTCCCCCATCGCCTGTCTTGTCTTGAGCTTGGGCCCGTGACGTACTTTAATTAATGGCATGTTAACAAATCTTATTTGAGCAATGGCATAGCAGGTGTTCAGTTGGTAAGGAGTTCCCTCTTGCAGACCTGCCTTTTACCATGAGAACAAACTTCAGGTGTGTGTCTGTTCAGAGAGGATGAGAGACAAGTGGGCCCGACCCGAATTTTGGAGCTCAGCCCAGCCTAGATCAGCCATCCCCCAGCCAGCACACACACAAGTGAACAGGAAGTTACTTCCATCATTGTAAGGTCTGCGGTTGAGCTCAGGATGGTCTGTTACACGGGGTGATTGTAGCAAACACTAACTGAAAAAAGGGTCTGATGTTGGTGAAAATGTCCGGAAACTATTTTGGCCCTTCTAGCAGGAAAACTGAGAAGTGTGAAGGAGAGGAAGCAATGGGGGTGGAGGAGAGAGGAGGAGAGACATGGAAAGGAAATCAGTGGATTGCTTTTTATCTCTTGCTGAATGGCTGTCTAAGGTAACTGGAATTAGGGTGCACAATAGAAACAAATCCTAAAATCTAATCATTGGGGAAGGGACAAAGCGGAATCTGGAGTCTTGTTGCTGTGTGTGATCCCGTCTGGGGGAAGCTGAGGAGTGCCTTGCACCCGGATGGCGTATTACGGTAACGAAGCCCCTCGTGTGTGGTTGTCAAATTTAACTCATTCTGGTTTTTATACCTGAGGACAATGTTTAGGAGACTGACTGGTCCCTGAAGGTCGCAGCAGTCCTGAGCTTTTCGTGAGGGTCTTCTGACCCCTGTGGGGTTCCATGTACTTGCTCTGGACGTTTCGTGAAGACAATTTCCTGTTCTCCCTCCGACGTAGGGGACGTGGAGCTTTCTATGTCCGCACCTGCACTAATATGAGCCTGACGGTCAGAGGACCCACTTCACTCTTCTCAGACCCCGTCAGTTCCCATTATGGGGCACTGCCCAGAATGCTTCTCATAGGGGAATAATTCCTCCTTGTTCAAAGGACTCACTTAGAACCTTTCGTCAAAGGGTTTTAAGCGCGTGCCGTGCTCCCTCCCTCGAAGTTAGTGACGGTGTTTAGAGAAAGGGCAGCACGTGGGGATTACGCGTGTGACACACTGCATCGGGGAGGCAGCTGCCCACAGGGGACCCAGCACGGAAAGCTGCAAATGGAAAAGCCCGGTCGGCTCCCGCTGCCTCCCCTGCAGCAGTTTCCCCCCGGGGAGCACAGTGAGAACACGACCAGCTCGAGTTGAGGGGCCTGCAGGGAGATGAGGACAGGCACCTGTCACCGTGATACGGACCAGGCTTGAGGGTGACAAGGGATGGCTCAGTTCCCGGGGCTGCAGCAGCAGAGGCCATCGTGACCCACAGGTCCCCAGGGACACGGGGAGAAAGTGGCACCCGAGTGACAGTGGCCTGGAAAGGACCTCCTGGCAAGAGCTGGGCTTTGGGGAGCAAGACTCAATCAACTTAGGTAACCCAGCCTCAAAAGGAAAAGAAACAGGAAAAGAAAGCTACCAACTTTACTCTTTCTATGTGTTTTTTGTTTGTTTATTTTTTGAGACAGTGTCTCGCTCTGTCACCCTGGCTAGAGTGCAGTGGCATCAGCCTCGCTCACAGAAACTCAAACTCTTGGACTCAAGTGATCCTCTTGCCTCAGCCTACCGAGTAGCTGGCACTATGGGTGCCCCCACAATGCCTGGCTAGTTTTTCCATTTTCCGTAGAGACAGGGTCTTGCTCTTGCTTGGGCTGGTCTCAAACTCCTAAGCTCAGGGGATCCTCCTGCCTCGGCCTCCCAGAGTGCTGGGATCACAGGTGGGAACCACCACACTCGGCCTCTTTTTGTGGTTTTAATGTTTTACCCTTGCTGACCACTCCACTACCCCTGTCCCCACAAAATGCCCAAATTCAGCCCAAAGCCCAAGGGTGAGCTTGGCCATCAGGATGGGCCGATTCGAGTGGCCTCTCAGAGCAGAGCTGCACCTGCCGTCGCCTGGTCCCATCACAGTGCTGGGCTTTCTCCGCCTCGTCAACAGGAAGTGGAGAGACAGAGGCACCTGAGCAGAGAAGGAGCCAGCCACCGAGAACACGTCGTGGGAAGAGCAGAGAAGGGAAGGGAAGGTGGGACAGACGTGGGGAGCGGGTTTCACTTGACTATCTGGAATCAGAGGCCATCCGTGAACCTGCAGGGCTGCACTGGGCTCCAGGTGGGGGGGTGGGTCTGCAAGATTCAAGAGCTGCTCTCTTGGCCTTTTGGACCCATTCATTTAAAAAGAGGAATCAAAAGAATCCCAGACAGGCTCGGGTAACAGCCCTGCAGCAACAGACAGGAGCGCGAGGGCCGACTGACTCAGCCTCACATTCTTTGGCAGGACATGGACAAGAGAGTCAGCTACCTGACGTGAACTTTGAACTAGAGGAAATAAATAGCTTTTCTGAGAACTAAAGCTAATGGTACACTCAATGGACGTGATTTTTGGTCCGTGGCCTGGGAGAGAAACCCAGGCTGAAAACGCAAGTTAGCGTAGGTGAGGAGCAGAAACGCCACCCCTACGCCAAAGGCGGCTGTGCATCCATTAGGAAGAGCCCTATTCTACAAACAGCACGTCGGTTTAACCTTCACAACACCTCTGCACATTGGCTTCATCATGCCTGTTTACAGGCACAGAGCTTGAGTCCCACAGAGGTTAAATCACTTTCCTGAACTCTGCAGTAGGTTCAGGGCAGGGAAGTGAGTTAAATGTAAGTCTCTGGATTCAAAGTGCTGCCCAGGGGAATGGGGCTGGGAGGCTGTTGTAGGCCAATAGCCCCCAAAAAGACCCAAGTCGGTCTCAGCCTGCCTCGGCCTTGGTCCCCAGTGTGTCCCCCCACCTTGGGTTGATTCTGCAAACAGGTTTCAGAACAGAATGAGGAAGTTGTCTGAGTTCCCTAAAACAATGGTGAAAGCTCACTCAAGCAGAGTTTCCCAGGTTCCTGAGTTTCCCAAACTACAGAGACTTCCAAACTGCCCCCGTGCCAATGGCCATGCAGCAATCCCCTGAGCCAACCACCTGACTATAACCCCGCCCTGTAACCGGCCACATTCCACTTTTGTACATGCTTGCTTTGCCACATCAGCACAAAAAAGGTATAAAAATAAGCCTGTGCTTTTCTTGGCTGCCGTTTGCCCTTGGGGGTAGCGACCCGCCTGCGCAGATGTAATAAATCCTCATCTGTTTTGAGCCTGAAGAGGGGTCCATATTTTTCTTATGGGTGGCGACAGTTAGGACAAGGCAACTGTGATTTAATACAAAATAACACAATGATGGTGATTTTACTATTGAGACTATAGCCTGTCCTATTCTTTGCTTCATCATCCATATAAAAAAGCCTGAACTTGGCAGTTTTAGGGCATTTTGCAGAGACAGATATTGGTAATCTATGATGTCAGGGGTTGCCTAGAGGCTGACAAGAAATTCTTCCACGCAGAGCCATGGAATGGGGCTGTATTTGGAATATGGGTCTCTGCAGATGTAATTAACATACAGATTTTAAGCTAAAATCATCCTAAATTAGGGTAGGCCCTAAATCCAATGGCAGGGGTCCTTATGAGATACAGAAAAGGAGGTGACAGACCAAAGCCACAGAGAAGGTCGTGTGAAGAGGCAATGGTGTCATCTCAAGCCAAGGGACACTGGGGCCACGAGAAGCCACAAGAGCAAGAAGAGGTTTTTCCCTGGGGCCATCACAGGGAGTGTGGCCTTGCCAGCATCTTAATTTCAGACTTTGCCCCCAGAACAATAGGAGAAAGGATTCTGCTGCTCTGAGCCACCAAGTATGGGGATTTGTGATGGCAGCCGTGGAAACCTAATGCCTGAACTTCTGAGGCACTGAACAGGTGCTCCTGTGTGTGAAGGGCGGAGGGAGGGAGAGTTCAGTGTCTCACTTCTCCGCTTGACTCAGATGCCATGCCTCCCAAGGGACCCTCCCGCTACCGTCACAGACCCTGACACCTTGCAGGTGTTAAGTAAATATTTACAGGGCACAGCGGCTCACACCTGTAATCCTAGCAATCTGGAAAGCTGAGGCAGATGGACCTCCTGACCCCACAGGTTCAAGACCAGCCTGAGCAAGAGCAAGACTCCCTTCTCTAAAAATAGCTGGGCATTGTGGCAGGCACCTGTAGCCGCAACTACTTGGGAGGCTGAGGCAAGAGAATTGCCTGGGCCCAAGAGTTTGAGGATGCTGTGAGCTGTGATGCCATGGCACTCTAGCCAGGGCAACATAGTGAGACTCTACCTCAAAAGAAAAAATAAATATTTACAGAATGAATATATGACAATTTGTCATCAGTAACTCTGTTGAAGACCTGAGCACAGTTTGGGGTGCCCCTCCACACTTTCTCCATGCTGACAAGACCCTTGCCAGGGAAGGATTGGTGTTCCCTTGTCGCTTCTGAGAAGAGCAAAACGCACAGAACCGTGAGCTGCCAACTTTGATTCAACAACAAGTGGGAATCAAAGCAACTCTAACCTCCACGTGACAGCAGGTCCCGGCTCATCTTGTACGGAAGCTGCTCTAAGCACAGAGGTTCTCCTGCTCAGCTTCAGGCATTGCCAAGTTGAAAGGCGAGTTCTGAAAGTTGAATTTCAGCAAAGAAACACCTGAGCAAAAGCCACACGGAGCCCCCGGTAATCTGATGTTTCTGTCACCTTGTTTTCTAATTATAATAAGGGACGTGGGCAATCTGAGCCACGCTGGGAGGAGAGTTGGCTGCGGCAGGAAGAGTGAGGGCGGCTGGGTGCCGGGTCACACCTGAGACTGTGAGTCTACGAGAGCTCCCCAGGTGGCTGCTTCAAGGATCCGAGGACAGACTTGTATGGAAAGGCTTTGACAAGCCCATGACTATAGGAGAGAATGCACAGGGTGGTCTTAAATAGGCAACTCTTTTAAATTGCACACGAACTTAATGGTAACCCTGTAATAAATAAGTTAGCTTTTTAAGAAAGGCCCCACCTACTGCCCAGAATGGAGGAAACACTTGATATTTTCTGCTTAATTAGAAGTTTATCAAAAGATTTTTATGGGAGTTTAGTAAAATAAAAATCTCTCTCACATTTGAAAACATTTGAACAACATTATAATGTAAACACAGGTAAGTTACATAAATCCTCGGAGCCACGCTCCTGAGAATTAAGTGAGGTGATGTTTAACAATTCCTGACACTGCTTCTGACACACAGCAGAAGTGAGCTAAAGGATCATCATTTTCTTATTTTCGAAGATGACCTACATGCTATCCAGGGAAAAAGAGCCCCAAAGAGAGGGTTATTTTTTTTCTTTTTAAAAACCATATTTGAAGATTTGTGTCAAGGAAACTATACTCTGGACAGAACCCTAACTGGAGGTGGTAGGACGCAGAAAGGCAGGCATCTGTGTATAATTGTGCAAAATCATTTTTGAAAAAAATTGGAAGCTGAAATTTAATATTATAAATTTGCTTTGTTCAGGAATATCTGTTTACGGCGGCATGGTCACACAGACAACCTGCAGATGGCTTCTTACAAGCAATCCCATGTGCTTACGTGCAGACGCTCATTACATCAAGGATGTTTATTTCTTCCCTTTATTGTCTGCTTAGTACTTGACGTTAAAAATACTTCTGTACGCATAGTGTGATGTTTGTGGTTAAGATTTAATATTTGGGCTCAACCAACTAAGACACCAGCCACGTACACCTGAGCTGGCGGGTTCGAATCCAGCCCAGCCCGCCAAACAACAATGACGGCTGCAACCAAAAAATGGCCGGGCATTGTGGTGGGCACCTATAGTCCCAGCTACTTGGGAGGCAGAGGCAAGAGACTCACTTGAGCCCAGAAATTGGAGGTTGCTGTGAGCTGTGATGCCACAGCACTCTACCCAGGGTGACAGCTTGAGGCTGTCTCAAAAAAAAAAAGATTTAATATTTGTCAGTATAATTTAATTTAATTCCAGGCAATTATTTAGCATTTAAATCATCATTGTCAAGAACTATTCCATCTGGGTCGGTTACACAACACTCATGATGTTATTGCTAAAATCCACACCTGAGGATGTGCTAATGAACAGAAAGTTTGGTAGAAACCAGTGTTATGAGTGAAGGGACTAATGTTCGGAGTAATCAGGAACACGGCGTGATCTCCCGTGATGGCAGCCAGGGTGCAATCCAGCCTCCTGGTGTTCACGTGCAGTGTCCCAGGCCCAGGTTTGCTTGGGCTCTGAATCTGCATGTCCTGAAACCTGGTCATGGAGTCCGCAGATGTGGTGTCCCAGCTCATCGGCGTCCCCCAACAGGGTGTGAAGCAGAGCTGGGATGAGGAGTTCCCTCGACTACAGAAGATGTAGTGAGATTGGATTTTTGTACCTATGTACAGTTTGCTGTACATATGGAAAAAAAATGTAGAGCTCTTAATTTATCCTAACAAAACACTCGGTGGTAAAGATGAAGTGGATGTAACCTACGGACTCATCTAAGCTCTCAGAGTCTCAGAGGAGCTGTACTAGCAGCCTGGACCTGCCAGGCATGTGCTAATTAGCATATGTCCCATACTTTCCAGAAATACAGACAATATTGTTTCATCAAGCATTATAATGTACCACAAATTAACCATGTAGTGTGTGCTCATATACGTTTCCAACCTCATGGGTCACCATGTGTGTGTTTATGTGTGTGTGTATTTGTGTGTATATGTGTGTATGTGTGTGCGTGTGTATATGTATTTATACACACACAGGCACAATTTTACATAAATGCATAGGAGCTGAGAAGAAAAATACAGACATGTTTACAGTTCACAGAAACTACCTCTAGATAATTTTTATTTTCTTCTTGATCCTTTTTTAAATGTTCTAAATCTCCTCCAATAAATTAAGGAAAAAATTTATAATAAAAATGCAATAAATGCTATAAAAGTCTGCATTCACACTTCACGGTAGCAGATTTGTGCAAAGGAAACAGATGGCTGTTAGCCCTGTAACGTTCTGTCTCCCAAAATTAGAGCCAGAACCTCCAGTGTGAGCCCTTGCACAAAATGGATCCCAGATTTAAAAATGCAAATGGACATGATTGCAAAGCGTTGACCTAATCTGTAGGAGTGAGGGTAAATCTGGTCAGCCCAGTCATTTACTCAGTGATACGTACTGACTTAGGGACACTGTGCTCAAGCTACCAAGCAGAGAAGTTTAGAAATAAAATGCATTTCTGGTCACCGGGAGCTCTGGGCAGAGTTGACAACCTCAGCTGCCATTGGGGGTATGAGCTCGTATCTCTTTCTAGATAAAAGTTCCATGAAGGCAGAAAGCCATCTGCTTTGTCCACAGTTAATCTTCTAGGTCTTCCCCTCCTTGTGTCCCATGAACAGGTGCAAAATAAATATTAGTCCAATTGAAACTGAAAGGATTTGCTAACGAAATTCAAACCAGTGGAAATGGGTTCACCAGCATTTCTGGGCACCCGACACCAGGCATTTGAGGAAGTTCCAGAGTGAGAGCAGCACACAGATCTGAATCCCCAAAGGTTCTTGGTGTCCCTGGAGAGTCAGGGAGGGTGAGGCACACAAGGACAGGGTTGTACGCAACGTGTACAATGAGAGGGTCACCGCTCACTAAGGGAGGTGGTCACAGAAGACCTCATCAGGTCAAAGATGAGACTCAGGTGCGTAACCAGAAAGGACACTCCCAGCAAGGAGAGGCAGGTGTAGTATGGACGGAAACATCCTGGGGCATTTCAGGGACTCTCCATTTAGACCAGTGAAATAACCCAAGGATTTGGAAGCCATGGCAGAAGCTAGGCTGGTTGTACTGGAGAGGGGAGGTTTATAAGAAGAGGAGGGATTTAATGAAATCTATTTTCAATGAAGCAGCTGTGTGGAGGTTGCCCTCTTCGGGGAACGCTGAGTGGCGGGAGGGGCTGAGACAGAGCAGGGTTGGCAAGATGAGGTCCTGAGAGGGAGAATTAGGGGCTGTTTATAAAGTCAAATCCACATAATTTGGTAGCAGCATTCACTCGTTCAGGAAATATACATACTTGTTGAGTTAAAGGATAACTTGAAATAGGTGAAGTCCAACAGTCATGTCAGGTTATTGAAGAAAACGCAGCACTTAGAAAATGTTTTGTCCAGTGGTGTTTTGGGGCCACACTTTGTGACCTGTATTTTTATATGATGTTGAACCATATCTGGTCTTGTTGAATAATAATAATAATAGCATCCATTACATCTCAGAGTCTTTATAACCATGAAACACACTTGGGCATTCCAAAACTCTATGACTGACAAAAATGAATCATAATTGCACCTATTTTAAAACTAGTAAGAGGGAAGTGACGCTTAGACAAAGAAACTTGTATGATGTCAAATCGTGAGTGAGTGACAGTGTGTGTGCGTGCACCTGGAGGGTTTTAAGCCCTACATCTAAACTTCTTCTACCAGGCTAAACTGTAAAAAGTAAATGAAAATAAATAAAAACAACTGCGACAATTGTTAAGCGTGCTCCAAAGAGAGAATTCTTGCCGACTCTGATCATGAGTAGATCTCTGATGTGAAGGGAAGCCTTCAAAGAATGCTATGGAAAATTCCCATCAATCATAGCGTTTGCTTCAATTCATAGGAATTCACTTCAATTTTATCAGAAAGCAATTTATTTTTTTAATTGCAAACCTGATGTAAGGCACAGAGGAAGTTGTCATTCTGTGCCCTGGACTGAATAAACCAGAATCCCCTCTGCTCATGAATTCAATTTTATTAAGTTGACATCATTAATTATTACTTCAGAATAAGAGTAGTGAGTCACAATAGCATGCGTTTAACCTAACGGAAATTTTAAAATAAAAAAAACTATTGCAGTTCCTTGCTCTTGAGGATACCATTCCTTTGGGATGTCTTCAAAAGCAAAATCTTAGGATCGAGCTGATGGTTGAGAAGAGAGTGTGGGCTGCAGATGAAGTGCGTCCAGGGCTTGCTGGTCCTCCTCTGGCGGAAGCGCCAGGGGGCGCATCTGAAATGGAAACACACCCCTTGCGCCCTACCCATGGCTCCCCGTTGATCACACCCTCAAACCATCAGCACAAGCCTCCTTAAATGCTCCCACCTGTACATGGCCTGTTGTCCAGCAGCCGTGACCAGCTCCTGAATCAAACAAAGCGTATTTCTCTACTGGTTAAAGCGCTCAGTGGTCCTGTTTAGTGTAGATTGGAGTCAAAGCCCTTCCCCGGCCCATGGAGCTCGGATGATTTCCTCTGTTTTCCTCTGGAACTTCTCTCCTCTCTAGAGCAGGGGTTTTCACCCTTTTTTATCTCACAGAACCCTGAATCCTAATACCCTCTGAAGCAGCAAAGTAGACAAAAATCAACATGTAAAATTCTCTGGGACATACTGTTAATTCAGAAAAACAGCACGGTTCCAATCTACAAGCAGAAATCATAGTCAGAAAACCCTGCAGGCAAAGCAGCGTGGGGAGCACAGAGGCCTTTAGAGCCAGGCTGGAAAGGAAGGATTCCTCACTTGGCAGGCGACAGGTGGCCACCGTGCAGGGGCCTGAGGCCAGGAGTCGCAAAGGATGGCTCTTGTGTGGTGTTTAAGAGGAATTCAAACCAGACTGGCCGTGTGGCCAAAGACTGAAAATGTGCATCGTGTAAAGAAAGAAAAGGATGACTGTGCCCTCTCCCACTTCATCTCCAGATGCCTCCAGCTCTCACTTGTATTAACAGTGCATCGGCTCATTTTTTAAAGGAAACATTAATCTTAGAAAACGCATTTATAGAAGTGGAAAAGAACAAGGGAACAATCAAACGTAACATTTGCACGTAACCTGTGGTTATGAATATGGAATATGCAGTAACATTTTCCAGAAAACTTTAAAAAGAAAAAATAAATAACAGCAGCCATCTGGCTAGTCCAAGCTGCAATATCCCCCATGTATATAAATTATTTGTAATAAGTACAGCAATCTCTTTATCTCTTCATGCAAGATATAATTGCTCAAAATACATATGTATAAATAAGTGTGAGGACTTAGGTGTAGGAACCTCAGTGTTAAGACTTAAAATTTACCCAGTTCACGTCGACAGTCTCATAAATGGATACGTAGCACTCCAGAGGACCAGGTAAGGAATTGGGGCACCTGTCATCAGTTGGTTAAGTAAAGTGAAAACAATGATGGAGAAGCAGAAATAGCTGAGAAACGGGTCCCAGAACCAGGCCTTCTGCAGTGATCCGGGGGACAGTGCTGCCAAGCGGGGTACCACTTCTGAGATGCTAACTTCACTCAGGGAAGCTATAAAAATAACACGCATTCATTGCGGTCTTATAATAGTGCTGATGCTGTCGTGTACCCTTAATGTGTAATGAGCACGCTTTCATGTGTCATGTAAATGTATGAGTCCTTTATTTTGTCCCTAAAGTTTTTACGATGTCCATTTTCCAAAGAAGCAAATTACTGATGGATGCGATGTAGAACCAGGATCAAGCCGAGCGGGAATGTCGCAGGGGCCACACTCTTGATCTCCGTGGAATCTGCCTCTGCTGTGTGCTCAGTAAACCCTGAGTGGGACCGTAGCTGGGGAAGGGCTCAGTCCGGGGCTGCACACCCCGGCCTGGTCTGCCTCCTCTGGCCGCAAAAGAGGCAAAGAAGCGCTCACCCAGAGCCCAGAGCTCAACCCTCGGCATATTTTGCCACATCACTCATGTTTTCTTTTTCCACTTGCCCTGGACCAACTTAGATCCCACACATTGAGGCTGTCGGCATTTTCACCAGCCTGGGCTCCTCCCAGACACAGTGGCAGCCCCTGCCATCTCATCCCCGCATTGCCGGAGGAAGAAATACATCTCTCTCCTGACAAAGCCTTGAGATTCCAAGATTCATGCACTGTAACCATTGGTGTCACCATAACTAACAAACCCAGCCCTGGAAACGCACCAGAAAATACGGAAGAAACACTGGACTTCGGAGGACAGCTCCCCACCAGTGCAGGTAACATCTGAGGTTTAAACCGGAAAGCAAAAACTTCTTGAAAATGTCTCCCAAAGCCAGATGCCTTTTAGGAAGAGCAGGCAAGGACTCGGAAGGGCTAGAATTCCAAGGGGCAATGCGGAAGTCGTGTGCCCGCGGGAGAAGCCCAAGCCAGACCTCCCGCTCACTCCTACTCTCCTCCGGGGACCCACTGCTTGCTCAGGGCTCTGTGGAAAAGCCATTGAGAAAAACAAACAAAGCAGCAAAATATAGTCTTTTTTTTTTTTCCTCTCAAAGCATTCCCAGTCTAGGGAAGGAGAAACGCACTTGGCTTGAAGCAGGTGGTGGTGCAGGGTCCTTTCAAGGACGTCCATCCTGCATTTGCAGCTACTTTGTGAGTGACAGGGACAGGACACAAAGAGCAGCTTGAGCGTCCACGTTCCAGGCAGCGGAGTGATTGAGGGAGGAGGATCTCAGTTCATCATCTCACTGATTATCTCTCCTGCACCAGAGACTTGTCTGTCAAGAATCAGTTCAGTTTGTAATGAACATTACTCTGCCTTGAGTGGATTTCTATATATCGTCCTACATACGGCTCGAGTTTCTGAGAGTGGCATGATCGCCGCTGTTTTAAAGGGTGGCATTCAGCTCAGAGGGGACCTGCTTGCTTGTATGTGTCCAGGAAAAAAGAGACAGAGCAGAGATTTGAACCTGGCACCACACAGTGTGCACTCAGGGCCATGCCCACGCCCCCGTGCTCCTCTCCTTCCCAGCTCCCATTGTCACCCCGATGAGTAGCTGCTTCCTTGCTAAGCCGCCCCTGCTTGCGACTGAAATCTAAGCTGCAGCCTGCACCTACCTCCATCTACTTCCACAAACCTGGGAGGGAAGCGGGAGGGTGGGGGGAACAGAAAATAGCTCAGCAGATGTTTCTGGATAAATGTTTTTTTTAAAAAAGTGCAACTTGCTAATGTGAAGGTTTATTTTGGGGCCTGCCAGTGTTAGCAGATGTTCGAGAAGACGAACGCCTGCTTAGACAGTTATGCTCAGGAACTGACGGCAGGTTTGCATAAACAGTCAATCTTTAAAAAAAGGTAATATAATAGGATCTCTGATATAAATTCGGCAGGCCTCTCCTAAATTAGTTCTTGGGGACTGACTTGGACCTTATACTTATTCTTGAGCCTTTGTACTGGTAAAAATGAGACTATGCAAAAAGGGAGATAGAACTAGAACGTGCCCAGGACACCTGCCAGAGGACGTAATTAGGGAACATGACGGCCGGAGACTCTGACACAAGAAGCAGGAACTCCCATTAATTGCTGCTACCTTGGTTTTGGATATAAATATTTACACTTCGTTTCTTATTAAAATTCTGTTTCTTGAAATATTAAGCCCTAAACCTGATTGCTGGATAATTAATGGCAAGATAACACGTCAAGACTTCCAGGGAATGAAAAGTGTGCAATTTCAATACCCGCCTCTGGGTATTCCTGAGGTGGGGAAGGTACGTGCCCGCCCTTGGTCCTGGTGAACGCTCGCTGCGCTAACTGCAGGGGAGAGCTCGGGACCAGGATTCCTAGGCTCGAAGGAAAGTGCTCTCATGCTTTGCTCCTCCAATCACATGGACATCACGGAACGAAACAGTAAAGCCTGTAAACCTTAGAGAAAAATTCCTTCTGAAGAGGTTGTTTTTTGTTTGTTGGTTGGTTGGTTGGTTTTCAGACAGTGTCTCCCTCTGTCACCCTGGGCAGAGTGCCACGGCGGCATCACAGCTCACAGCGACCTCAGACTCCTGGGCTCAAGGGACCCTCCTGCCTCAGGCTCCCGAGTC
>CAUYON010205359.1:0-10048 GCA_963573935.1 Arctocebus calabarensis | reverse complement strand
ATATGTACACTATGGCATACTATTCAGCCATTAAAAAAATGGAGACTTTACAGCCTTTATATTATCCTGGATGGAAGTGGAACACATTATTCTTAGTAAAGCATCTCAAGAATGGAGAAGCATGAATCCCATGTACTCAATTTTGATATGGGGACAATTAATAACAATTAATGTCACGGAGGGGGTGAGGGAAGAGGAGAGCAGAGAGAGAAGAATGAGGGAGGGGTGGGGAAAGGAAGAGCAGAGAGAGGGAAGGAGCGAGGGGGGTGGGGTCTTGGTGTGTGCCACACCTTTTGGGGGCAAAACACGATTTTAAGAGGGACTTTACCTAACAAATGCAATCAGTGTAACCTGGTTTCTTGTACCCTCAATGAATCCGCAACAATAAAAAAAAAATAATGTTGTAACTTATATTACCATATAAATTAATAAATGGTAGACTCAAGAATCCAACCTGGGTTTTAATGTACTTGTTTTTAATTTTAATAGACTAGTTTTAAATTTTAATATTTAATTTAATATGCCTGTAATTAGTTTACATTAAATTTAATGTAATACATCACTCTTCAAGCAGTTATGTACATGTGCAAAGAAACACTACTTGGTTATATTACTTCTCCCAAGACTTAGCTGGCTTCATTTATGTGTATGTGCATATGTGTGTGTGTGTGTGTGTGTGTGTGTGTGGTATTAGTTTAGAAAGGAAAAGTACCAAAGAAACTTATGTAGGTCATATGTGGGAGTTAGGAGAGTTAGATGGGTTTTCTTGCATAGTTTGAAATCCCAATCTAAATAAATACATAATCTTACAGTTCAGGATATAAACTGATGTTTAAAGTAAACACAATTAAAGAGTAATGAGAGAGCAATGCTTATTTACAGATCATATGTAACATTTTACTTGTAGAAATGAAACATTCAAAAGAGTGACTTTAGAAACAAAAATAGGCAGATATAGGCCCCTTTATCAATTATAATTAGTGTCAAGATGAAACACAGTCAAAGGGGAAGTGACAGGCAACAGTTCCAGGTCTCGAAGGGTAAGGAGACTCGCTATCTTTTTCATTTCTGTAGAATGCTACAATTTGCAAACTATGATATATATAGTAGATTATCATCCCCATTTAAAAAGTAGAATAGAGCACAAAATTTAGTGTATCAGTCTGTGAGTGTGACTAGGTTCACACTCACAGACTGATATAGAGGAAAAGGTCATATTATTTCTTAAATTATCTAAATCCTAAACCACATACTCAGTTCTTGACCTATGAGATCTTCCAAGTTTGGTTTCTTCTGCTTTCTTTTGAAAGTGAAGTGTAAGTGTAAGATTTTGCAGGAGGGGATGGGTACTTTTTTCGGTAAACAGTTTTACCCTTAAAATGATCAACCACATGCTATAGTTTTTAAAAAACATACTATTATAAGTTGATATTATAAACTAAAGTGTTCAGTTGTGCCCAGGAAAACAAAAATGAAACTTATATTGGAATGATGGGAAGTAGGTATATACAAGACAGATATTGACATTTAAAAAAATATTAGAAATATTTCCAATAATTGTCTGAAACTTTAATTTGCCTCCTGGGACCAGTACATTTTTCTAATTCAGGCTCCCTCAGTCACCACAGGTTTTAGACTAGATTTGGATTGCAGTTTACTCTGTTGTATTGGTCCCCTTGTTTTTCTCACACTGCCCACCCACTTGTTCAAAGATTAGTATCCCATGCTATTTTATAAATATACAATATATAACACTGTTCTTTGATATAATTTAAAGTTGCTTTAGGTGACATAATGCCAAAAATTTCCAAGATGAAAAATAAGACTCAATCTTACTGATTTGAAAGGCTCCCGGCACTTCCCAGTTCATGGCAAAGAGAAAGAAGAGGGATAATTAGAAAAATTATTACAGTGATAGAGGAGGAATTCATTTTGATTTTATTTGGGGAGTTAAATAAATTATCAACCTCAGAAAAGTCTATGCCTTTGAAATAGGTTTGGAAAATTGTATTGCATGCTTTTGATTCTAAATTTTTCTTCTACTCACTGGATTCTTGGTGTTGGGAATCGAAGAATGAATTCATGGACCACTGGTAAGCGAATGGGTTAGTTTAAGAGGAAAGGAAAGCTTCCAATACAATGGAAGAAGTCCCCAAAGGGGTCGCCATAGCTCGCTAGTTCAGGAGGCTTTTAAGACTTGTCTGACTGCCCACACCTTGCTGGTGCACAATGATTGGGTCCTTTAAAACCATCTGACTTATATTGATTGATTTCTTTAAACCTTCACTGACTGGCCTCTGTTGATTGGTCTTTATTAACCCCTGTTCACTTTCTCCTCCAATCCTCTAGGGGAAGTCCCTTCTTCTGGTACCACTACCCAGCAACAGCCAGTAATCAATGGCATAGGCACTCTGTAGTGTCCCCTCCAACCCTCCCACTGGGTACCTTCCAGACTGGTCTCTGACCCTTCCCCTTTTCCACCTGTTTCCCTGTCCCTCCTAAAGATTTCTAACTCCGACCACTTTTGTGGTTCCTGAAGGTATCAGTGCTATTTCCTGATAGTCATTAAATTGGAGCAATATAGAGGTCTTACTGGCTGTACAAAAATCATTTGTGCCACACAAAACAGTCATGTGGGAGGGTTAGAGGAAGGAGCAATTAAGATTAAGGAATTAAAAGGAATATAAACAGTTTACATTTTGGAAATAATGTAAGGCTTCAATGGGGTAAGGGAGTAGGAGCAAACAAATATGATAAGAAATTTGGAGAACACTCAGGGATCTAAATGTAGATCCCTGCCATTTGATCCTAGGTGTATATCCAAAAGACCAAAAATCACTTGGCAACAAAGATATTTGCACCGGATTGTTCATTGCAGTTCAATTCATAATAGCCAAAAGAAGCCCAAGTGCCAATCAACCCATGAATGGATTAATAAATTGTGGTATATGTATACCATGTACTATGCAGCATTAAAGAAAGATGGAGACTTTACCTCTTTTATGTTTACATGGATGGAGCTGGAAAATATTCTTCTTAGTAAAATATCTCAGGAATGGAAAAAAATATCCAATGTACTCAGTACTACTATGAAACCAATTTATAATCACTCACACTTTCATATGAGAGATGAATCACAACTATAGCCTAGGATGAAGGAGAGAAATGGAGTGGGAAGGGAGGGGAGGGAGGTGCTTTGATAGAGGGAGAGTTAATGTTGGCACCACACCTATGGAGCTATTGCAAGGGTGCAAGTCAAATCAAGTACTGAACCCAAATGTCTTGACACTGTGATTAAGTAAATGAGGTGAAAGCTTAAAAAAAAAAGGAGAAGAAGAAATTTAGGTCATGAGACAGACTGGTTTATAATGTTAAGAGATGGAATAGAGGTTCATAATAGCCTCAGGACCCATCTCTCCTATTGCATTGAATGAGGAAAGGGCGTCATAATCAACCTTGATTAAGCAAGCTGCCCTTTTCCTCAGGCCCTAAAGCACTGCTGGATGGCTGGCTCAGGAATTTTGTATCTGGGCTCTGTGCACAAGACGGTGAATACCTCCTCCTCAACTAGTAGACGTGCTGAAAGCTACTGTTTTCTTTTTTTTATTATTATTAAATCATAGCTGCATACATTAATGCAATCATGGGGTACAATGTGCTGGTTTCATATATAATCTGAAATATTTTGATCAAACTGGTTAACATAGCCTTCATGGCATTAAAGCTACTGTTTTCTATCATGTCTGCAGAGTTCATTTTGCCCTGCTTATTACCATTACTCCTCTGTTTAGGGCAATGATGCTGCATAAAATTAAGTTATTATGTAAAAGCCTTATGTTACTGTGCTGATAATTAGAAAGTTGCAACTTTATTTGGCTCAGTGGGGCCAAGTAGAGTTGCTGGCATTTAGTGGCGTAATACATTTGCTTTAGATTAGGCACATTTAAGGTGAAGTTAGGTGCTAGCTGGTATCTTTTGACAGTTAAGGCTCTTATGTGAGGTGTTAACTGCATAAAGGCACTTGATAACTAATTCCAACTTTGGAATAAAAGACAATTGTAGGAACTAAATAGTACAGGATGATGTAATACCTGATTTTTCTTGAAATTAGCCTCCTGTCCATATATAAAGCACTATACTCAATACATCAGAGTTTTTTAAAAAGTTAAAGACAGGTCTGCTCTTAAAAAGATTATATTTGTTCATGGAGAAAATAAATATACCGATGCCTATTTTATAAGACATACTAGCATGAGAATAGAGATATAAACAAAATGTTACAAAAACTCTTAGAAAAGCAAAAAATCAGAAAAAGATCAATGCTGATGATGTTATTCAAGATGAGAATCAATGATCTGAAAAGTAATGTACATTCTAGACTGATAAAAATAAATAAAACCTGGGTGGAGGAAATTTTAGAGTGGCCTTGGGGAATGTGAAATAGTTTATTGTTCTAGAGTTGGTAACATCAACCTGGTATAATAAGAGAGCATAAAAGAATCAGCACATATTCTTGTGAACTCTGAGAAAAACAAATTTAATTGTTGTCTTGCTATATATGATACACATACACATATATATTACTATATATAACATATACATATATATTAGGTTAAGTAAGAGATGTCTGATTTCCTTAAGTACCAAGTTTTACAGTTGTTATCTTTGACATTTCACTTTGACACTTTTTTTTTTAAATTGTGAAGGTACATCCTCATTTTTTCAAACATATGTTTTGGCTTGTGATTATCTTTCAAATTTTTTTCAGAGCAATTTTTGTGAAATCATGGATAATTCAAAACTTCATGTTATTTTTGAATGTGAGTTCTGTCATGGAACAACAATGCAGCACAGACAGCTCAAAATATTAAGAAATGTTTGCGAAGGATGTGGCTAATGAGCACACAGTGTGTTAATGATTTGAGAAGTTCCATTCTGATGATTTTAATCTTGAAAATGAGCCATATGTGTGACCTGAGACCAAGGTGGGTAATGATGAACTGAATGCTGTAGTGGAAAGACATCCATCTCAACCTGCATCAGGAACTGCCTGCATCAGGAAGGGCTGATGTTACTATTCCAACAGCATTGGATCATTTGCAATTAATCAACAAGGTGAAAAAAGTTGGATAGATGGGTTCCTTAGGAATTAAACAAGTGTCAGAAGAGAAATTATTTCAAAACTTTGCCTTTCTTTACTGTCATGACATAAAGATAACTATTTCTATACTATTTTGTTATACGTGATGAAAAGTGGATTCTTTTTGATGATCTTAAGTATATGGCACAATGGTTAGACAAAGTGCTCAAACAAAGTCCAAAACTGACTATTTATAAAAAAAAAAGTGAATGGTGTTTGTTTGGTGGTCCAGTGCTGGAATTATCCAATACAGCTTCATGAAACCTGGTCAGCTGATTATAGCAGATGTTTACTGCAACCAACTGGACAACATGATGAGGATGATTGTGATTAAGCCCCTGAGATTGCTCAATAGAGACAGGCCAATTCTCTTATGAGACAACAATCAACCACATGTCTTACAAACAACACTGCTCAAACTAAAGAAGCTGGACTTGAAAGCTCTCTGTCATCCTCCATCCTCCATATTCATTTGATCTTGAAACAACTGACCAGTTCTTCCAGGCTTTGGACCATTTCTTGCATGGAAAAACATTCAATTCTCAATAAGCTGTGGAAAATGCTTTTGGCAATTTTATTGCCACATCCTCTCCAGGCTTTGCTGCTGGCATAAAGAAGCTACTGCTGAGACGGCAAAACTATCTATAGTTTGGTCACATACTTTGATTAATTGTACTGCTTCTTGTTCGAGTTGTAACAAACTAAAATTTTGATTCAAAATTGACATTTCAGATTAAATGACCTAGTATTTCCAAACAAATACTTCTGAATTTCATCTATGACTTAGATTATTTGAAGGTGAAACCAAATAATCTTGCTCTTTTTCCTTTAACTCCTCAATTTTGGAACCCACTTGAGCATTGGGTACACATGAGAGAATATCCAGAAATAAGACTGGAATTGAGGTGGGGAGAGACATTATGGAGGTTGAGTGTTTTGAACAAACTAGTAATAAGGAACAATTGAAAATTACTGAAATTAGTTCTAATATACTTGTACCAATAATATACATTGACATTAGGTGATGCAAAGATGAATAGAATAGAATCCTTGCACTTTGAAAACTTATAGCCTCCCCAGGAAAATAAACACATTAATAATTAAAGATGAAGTGTGATTCTAGGAGTATCGGAGAGAAATTCCTACTGTATATCAGGTATGAATCAAATCTTTTCTTGCCATTATTTATTTGAGCCTACCTAGCTCCTTGGAAATATTTTTACAACTGAAGAACACAATACAATTTTTTTCAGAATAGATTTGAAACTAAGTGAACTATGAAACTGAGACCAATGAGGACTTATTGCAAAAGTCTAGGCTGACACAATGCCTCATATCTATAATACTAGTACTCTGGGAGTTCAAGGTTGAAAGATTACTTGAGCTCAGGAGTTCAAGACCAGCCTGAATAAGAACTAGATCCTGTCTTTACTAAAAATAGAAAAATTAGTTGGGTGCTATGGCAAGCACCTGTAGGCCCAGCTACTAGAAAGGCTGAGGTGGGAGGATTGCTTGAAACCAGGAGTTGGAGGTTGCTGTGAGCTTGGCTGACCCCATGGCACTTTAACCTGTGACAACAGAATAAGATTTTGTCTCAGAAAAATTAAAATTTGTGTTTCAAGTAGTAGCTATCAATGAAAAATTCTAATGAAGATCTAGGAAAAGGTTACTTTTGCAGTGTAAGTGGGATGATATTGAAGTGAGGCTATTGAAGATTTGATGGAATTTTTGATGGACAGATAAAGGACACAATCTGAGCTTCAATAATTTGGAGTGAATACTTGCTAATCTTTCATGAGAAAAGGGAAAAGAACAACATTCTCAGTGTGGTGTGTGTGGGTGCCTGAATTCAACAGATTGATTACATGGTAGTAACCTAGAGAAATGAAGTTTCAAGTTCAATCTCTTTTCATGTCTTTTGTCTTTGATTGGTTCCATGCTTAAAGACTGGTTCCCAAGCATAGGTAGCTATTTTTAACGTTGGCAGCAAGAGTAGTGTGAACAAGAAAGGATTGGTACATACCCATTTCCACCTTGGGAGAAATAATTCCAAGTCTATAGGCCAGTTTTTAGCATTATATTTTGATAATTTCCAGAGAACAGGTCAATTACTAGAACTCTGAGGAAATAAGTTACATCTTCCTTTCATGTTGGCACACCAAACCCTGAATATGAGTGTCAATTTCTATTGTGTTCATCATTTATGAAAATGCTTCCATATATGTTGTCCTTCAGTTACCATAGACCAAGGGGCTTGGGAAGAGTCAAATAAAGGTAAGAATTTATTTATTTCATACTGGAAATATAGCAGGGATTTCTCTTTGATACTCTCATATATCACATCTTGTCTTTCATTATAGTTATTTATGTGTTTATTTCCCTCAACATTCTGAGTCCTCACAGCACAGGGATTCTTCCTATTCATCTTTGCAATTCCTGAAACATGTACCATTTTTCCTTTTTTCTACTTCATTTTTGTGAGACAGTCTCACTGTTACCTAAGCTGGAGTGCAGCAGAACAATTATAACTCACTGTACCTTGAGTGGCTGGACTCAAGTAATCCTGTGGCCTCAGCCTTCCAACTAGGTCAGGTGATAGGTGCATGTCATCCTGCCCAGCTAATTTTTGTTGTTGTTTTTGAGATGGAGTCTTGCTATATTGCCGAGGCTGGTCTTGAGTTCCTGACCTCAAGTGTTTCCTTGCTTCCACCTCCCGAAGTACTGGATTTACAGGTTTAAGCCACCATGCTTGGCTTACATAGTATTATTCAAAGTGTTTGTTTTCAATAAATGTTTGTTGATATAAACATAATTATATACAAAAATTAGTCATATGCAAAATTTGGCAGAAGGTGATTCTCTGTAAAGAAGAAGTTTCATGACCAGCATGTTCTAAGAACTGTGTTATGTGTTGCAACATTTAATACTCACAGTGATTTTATGACATAGGTGTCAGCATTATCCTTATTTGCCAATATGAAAAATAGATACAAAGAGATAATGAAGCTCTCCTAGTGTTGCACAGGTAGAAAATGACATAGCCAAGATGCACATACAGTGTGACAACAGGGCCTGAACTCTTAAACTCTCACTCGCTGTTACTCAAGTTGATTCTATCAGCATGACTTTGGAGACTGTAATGATAACCCCTACATTAGTGAGGTGTTTTCCAGAATGTGAAGGCTTTATATGTTATTTAATTGCCATCACAAACAACTGTGGAAGGACAGAAGGGCAAGTATCATCCCTGTATTGTAGGGGAAGAAAGTAAAACCTAGAAATGCGATTTCCCCAGAGCCACAGAGATCATAAATGGAAGGGCTCGAGCCAGAATCGTGCTCTCATGATTCTGGTTCAACTTAATTTCCCTATTTATGACTTGAGAATAATAACACCTGCATTGCTATGATGTATGAGTAATTGAAATAAAGTGATTTATCAAAAAAATATACATTGAATAAATGTTTTCTTCTCAACCATTGTACCATGTTGCCTTTCTGTCACATGATGACTAATATTGATGGCATCCCTCCAAACATAGGTGCATTTCTCTCTTAGATTTGGCTTAGAGGTCTGTAATACTTCCTCTTGGGTAAAGCCTTACTTTGCTTGATCATGACATGTATGTTTTTCTTCCCCTATCTGATCCAGCTTGAGTACTAATGATTCTACTTGATCATTGCTTGCTTTGGGAATATAAATTTAAATTATTAAAATAGCTTTCTAATTCCCTATTCATGTCTTGCCACTATTATGTTCTGAACTTAACATTTATAATAACTGGTTGTAGTGAATTCTTATAATTTTAGGTAGTCTTAGCATCCATTTTCAACACATTTAACTTTTATTTATTTATTTATTTTTACCAGAAGCAGGGCTCAGTCACTCTTGACAGTTTTTAGTTCCACACTACACCCATATGGCTCAAGCTGGTGACACTAAGGTTGTAGAGAAGTCTCTCCCACCTTACAGACCAAGATCCCTGGTTTCCTTCTTCTTTTTAAACAGACCCTTCAGGCATTTGCCTGTGAACTTGAAGTGACTTACATCCCCTTCCCTTCTTCCCTTATATATACTATTAGTTGCTATGGGTCTCTCTCTCTCTCTCTCTCACGTGCCTTTTCATTCCTACCTAGTATGATCCAGGGACAGAGGACTGCCATCTTGACTCATTATGCTCTCATTGACCAGGATCTATAAGCAAAAATCTTTGAATTTGTTTGCTGTTGTAGTAGTATATTGAATTTTTACCTTCTATCTAAAGAACCAGGAGCCACCCCAGGCCTGGTTTTCCATGGGATGCCAAGGAGAACAAAAGGTTAGACTCTAGTGCTAGAAAAACAGTCAGACATACATAAACAGAAGATAGGAGCTAGGAGTCAAAGGGCATCTGCCAGTATAAAGTCTCCTGTGTGAGGGACCTCCCTAGTCTGGTTACACAATTAGGCATTACATCATCTGCCAAATAAAAGAAGCATCCCATGAGAGGCACACTGTAGACACGCAGATCTAGCTCCCCTTTATTTCCCGTTAGGGGAGGGTTGCTGGGCTATCTGATCCTGGAACCCTCAGTTAGCTGGGGCTCTCACAACACTGGTGTCTCTTCTATAATTTATTTTATAATTTATAGTTCTTAAATAGTTTGCTTTCACTGTTTCTATACTTGGTCATCAACTTACTAAACTCTTTTTTTTTTTTTAATTGTAACATGTATTTTATTATTCTTCATTACATTATTCCCCCCCACCCCCTAGTGATAAGACAGAATTTATTTACAGAAAAGAATACAGAAAACACTAAAGCTCCTGGTAGAGGGAGAGAATTCTAGTGGGGAGAGAGAAGCTCTCCGTTTCTCTCCTGGTCTTTCCCCATCTCCTCCTTTAGGCCTTTAGTCTCAGGGTATATATA
>CAUYON010205357.1:0-14008 GCA_963573935.1 Arctocebus calabarensis | reverse complement strand
GAGAAAAGCTAATTGAGCTAATTTGGTTACTGTGTGCAATACTGAAGACAGGATAAAGGGTGAGATCACACTTGTGGTGCTTATTTGAAGGGTCAGGAGAAAATTTCTAAGTACGGATCAAAAATGTTTTCACATAGTAAATGAGAAAAATCTCATGAATGTTATGTCAATCAGGTTGATAAAAATATCTCAGATTGTATGTGAAGCCCGCACACTGTACCCCATGATTGAATTATTGTACACAGTTATGATTCAATTAAAAAAAAAAAAAGAAAGAAATATCTGATGATTGGCAGCCCTATGAGACTAGAGAATGGTAATTCCCCCAAATGAATGGAGAAAGGGATTCTGAAGGGGCAAAAATAACAGAGAAGATGAGTGAGGAGCAGGGAGGAAGGAGGTTATAGGGGAAGAGGAGGAAGATGCTAAGAAAGGTGAGAATATTTCACTACAGATGGCAGACTTCAAATTTAAAATTCCCGCCAACCTCAGTAAAGCATGTTTGACTCAAGTCTACATTAAGACATGAGCTAGAAAAATGGCTTACTTATACAAAGAATTGCTTATAAATTATATCTTAGACAGCTAAATATGGATTAAAATTGTTTAACTACAAGGAGGCGCCTGCAGCTCAGTGGGTAACACACCGACCCCGTATACCAAGGGTAGTAGGTTTGAATCCCGGCCAAACTGCAACAATAACTAGCCAGGCATTGTGGCAGGCGCCTGTAGTCCCAGCTACTTAGGAGGCTGAAGCAAGAGAATTGCCTAAGCCCAGGAATTGGAGGTTGCTGTGAGCTGTGACGCCACAGCACTCTACCAAGGGCAATAAAGTGAGACTCTTTCTCAAAAAAAAAAAAATTAACTACATATATGCTAGACTATAAAATAATTAATAATCTTGCTTAAGAGTGGAATAAGAAGAGGCAGACCTGGGTTCAGATACCTAAAGCAAAAATTCATGATTAAATCAGATCCATTACAGACCTGGGATTTTATGTTCCAAACTAAAAGTTTGGTTTCCTACTTTGAAAGCCAATTGACCTATACTTTATGTCCCAATGGTGGACCTATCTGGAAGCTACTGACTCCTTGCTAATTACTGGGACTGATACAGGATAGACGGTGCCCCAGATAGCTCAGCAGAGCTGAGCTGGAGGACCTGCCACCTCCACCTTGGTGGTGTCCATGCTGTGGCAGCCGGCAGAGGAACCAGCAGACTGGACAATGGGGGGGCGGGACTCTGACTCTCACCGGAGGCTCCAATAGCCAAACTGGGCTGGACAACTGCTGGGGAGAAACTGGCGCCTTGGTGTCTCCTTCACTTTGCACTTAGGACTAAATACAGACTCCCCATTTCCTATGCCTAGCTCAATTTCATGTGAGTTTCCTAGGCCTCAATTCCATGAATGGACTGTGTCCGTTCATTAATACATTCATTCACCTTGCCTCAGCAGAAGAGACTGTGTTCATTCATTTCCTGGCCTCATATAGAAGAAACCCATGCACCTATGTATACCCCTAGACAAAGAGCTGGGAGGAGAAAAAATGGGGACATGGGAGAGACTGGGAGAGAAACGGAGAGAGCTTTTCTCTCCCGACTTGGGTTTTCTCTCCCACTACCGAGAGCTTTAGTGTTTTTTGTATTCTTCTCTGTAAATAAATTCTGTCTTACCACTGATCTGTGGTCTGCGGATTTATTCTTCAAATCACTGAGACCAAGAACCTGAAATTCGGGTATCAGACTTGGTGAGCCAGCGAGGAGAGGAGACAAAGTTCCGGTAACATTTGGTGGCCCTTACGAGGACAGCAGATGGAAAGAAGACATCTGTGGTAAGTAATGGGACCGCTTACCTCTGTCCTATTTTTCTCTGTAACTATCCCACTGGAGATTAATAAAGTCAATGCCCAACAGCCTGTACACGTGCATAGTACAGATGCTGACTTCAGGTCACCAGCAAGAGGCTGTTGGGAAGCAGACTTTCTAATTCCCCTTGGCTTCAGAAAGGAGGCAAGGGGACTGTTGGAAGAATTTTTAAGCTATTCTCTGTTTATTCCTTTCCCCTGGTGACACCCTGGGGTCCCCAGCAATGGTTCTGACCCCAGGACTTGGGAGGGCCTTTGAAAACTTGTGCTCTCCCAGTGTTTGCTGTCTTCTCTTCTCTTCCATGGTCCCAAATTTTGTCTATTTATCTCTGTAGACCCCTTCTAGTTATCTCCCTCTTCTTAATAGTATATATGCTTTGGGAATGTAGGTAAGAATTGTTTATATATTTAGTTAATTTTTTAAGGGTATTCTAGTATTTTTTTAGAAGTGTGTATTAGATGTTTTAAGGGGGCTTCCAATGCTGTAGGTCGGTTGAGAGTTATTACTTTACATTGGTGCTTTTATGTCCCTAAAAACACAAGGGCTGACCTCATTAAAGAGAAGTTAGCCCCAAACGAGGGGATGAAATGACTCCCCTCCACAGTGTTGTCTGGGCAACCGAAGACCTGTGAAGGGAAGCCTGTGATGACTCCCCAAGGTGGGAATGGCCTGGAACCTTAGCTACTGCTCAGTTTTTTGAAAATAAAGAAGAGCAATGAGAGGGCGGCACCTGTGGCTCAAATGAGTAGGACACCAGTCCCATATGCCAGAGGTAACAGGTTCAAACCCAGCCCTGGCCAAAAACTGCAAAGAAAAAAAAAAAAGAAGAAGAAGAAGAGCAATGAGAATGATCCTGGGTATTTGATTTCTTCTGGTGTGGGAAGTTTAAGATAATTCTAGGTTTCTCTAGGACTTTGGCTAAGTGCAACTAATTGTGATACAAATGTTTCAAAGTGTCTCTCAACTCAACACTGATTTGTAACTAAATTTAGTTGTTGCCCTGGTAAACTTTGGGAAAGAAAGAGGAAGTTGGAAATGCATAGCATTTAATACCAAGACCTGCTCATGCTGGAGAGCCTACTTTCCTTTTTGTTATGGGGAATTTAGAAAAAGGTTGTACAGCTTCTATAGAGTTAAATGTGCAAACGGCACACAGCCATTTTCTCCAGGATGGGGCTTATCCCCACTTTGATTGATCCTCTGAGGCTAGTGGGGGGAAGGGGCAGAAAGGGGCAGAATACATGCATCAGGTGGGACCAGGCTTCCTGTAACCTGATTTCTCGGAGCTGTGCTGCCAGCTCATTATAAGCACAGGAGAACCAGCGGGCACGAAGCACTACACTGGTAAGAGTGGCTAATTCCAGCCAAGCGCAGGGGCTGAGGAGGCCACTGTCTTCAGGTACTCTTCCTCAAGCATTGGAAGGACGATTCCTTTTGTTTGCCCGGAAGTCTTCTTAGGTTGGTCAGGGGACACTCTGTGGACTCAAGAATACGGGGTGGGATTGATTAAACTGGACGTTTGTTTTCTCTCACAGATGGGTAACATATTCTCTCGTCGAGAGAACACCCTGCTGGAGTGTATTCTGGAGCACTGGGACATGTTTGAGCCCCAGATGCTGAAAAAAAGAATGTATGGATTTCTTCTGTACCCCAGGCCTGGCCTAAGTATCAACTCTCTCCACTGGGGAACAATGACCCCCAGAGGGTACTCTTAATTACAACACCTATTTTCAATTAAATACCTTTTATAAACAGGAAGAAAAGTGGTCTGAGGTGCCCTGTGTGCAAGTGTTCTTTTCCCTCAGGACAACTCCAGCTGTGTAAAACCACTCAGATAGATTCTGCTCTCTTGGTTGTAGTAACTTCCCCAATTGGTCAGTGATTCTCGAGGGTGACACTGTCACCACCTAGTTCAAACCCATCATCTCCTTCTCCCACACCTTCCTCTGTGTGTTCAGAAAACCCCAGGAGGGAAGCTGTCAGAGAAAAAAAAAGAGTTTTTTCTGGTCCTACTGCGACCCCCAGAAGGCAACTATATCCTTATTTGTGTCCCTTGGTTGAGACTGTTAGTGGTAAAAGGGGAAGTGCACGAGTATACACTCCGTTTTCTCTAGCAGATTTACAGCAAATTAAAGATGATTTAGGAAAATTTTCTGGTGACCCCAATAAGTACATAGATGTTCTCCAAGGGTTAGGACAAGGCTTTGAAATCTCTTGGAGAGATATAATGTTACTTCTACTATGTCAAACTTTGACGTTTAATGAAAAAAGTGAAGTCCTGGATGAAGCTAGGAAGTGGGGTGATTTGTGGTTCATATCCAATACTGATTGCAGTATGTCTCCTAGAGACAGAGACAGATACCTCATGGGAAGACAGGCAGTTCCCCTTCCGAATAGTACCCTGAGAAAGAAGGTGACTGGTGGTAAACATTTTCTAACATGTATCCTAGAAGGTTTATGTCGGTCCAAGAAAAAGCCTGTGAATTATTCCAAGTTGTCTACTATTTGCCAGGAGCAAAAAGATTGTCCCTCAGCCTTTCTTGAGAGGCTTAGGGGGGCAATGAGAAACACACCCAATTGATATCTAACTCCATAGAGGGTCAAATTATTTTACAAGACAAATTTATCACTCAAGCAGTTCCAGACATTCAAAGAAAACTCCAGAAATTGGCTCTAGGCCCAGATCATAACCTGGAGAATCTTCTTAAAACAGCCACTATGGTCTTTTATAACTGAGATCAGGAGAAAAAGGAGGAAAAAGAGAGAAGGGATCAAAAAAACGAATAACAGCTCTAGTAATGGCATGCTGACAAACAAGCAACTTTCAGGGGCATTGGGAAGCCAGAGGAGTTAAAAACAAGTGCTTCCAATGTGGTCAGAGTGGCCACTTCAGAAAAGACTGCCCCCAGTAGCAACACTGGCTGGGCAAGCCACCTTGCCCCTGTCCAGAATGCAAGGGTGACCACTGGAGGGTGGCTTATCCCCAGAGGCAAAGGCCTCCTGGGACAGTGATCCCATCAGCACCCAAACTGGACTGAGGGTGCCTTCGAGAAACTGGGCAGATTCTCATGGCTCCAGCTTATGTCATCACTCCTCAAGAGCCCCAGGTCTGCCTCATAGTGGAGGGCCAAGAGATAAAATTTCTTCTGGACACTGGAGCAACCTTTTCTGTATTTCTCTCTAATCCTGGTCTTTTATCTCCCAAATCCGTAACTATACAGGGAGTGTCTGGAAAGCTGGTTACCAAATTTTTCTCTCAGCCTTTAAGCTGCAATTGGGATGACTGGCTGTTCTCTCATGCCTTCCTAATCATGCCTGAAAGTCCTGCTCCCCTTTTGGGGAGGGACATACTGACTAAAGCAGGAACAACTATTTAATTGAATATGGGACAAGAACCTATATTATGCCATCCCTTATTAGAGTCAGAAATTAACCCAGAAGTGTGGGCTACTGAGGGACAGGTGGGAAGAGCAAGATATGCTCAACCAGTCCAAATTAAGTTAAAGAATCCCGCTATCTATCCCAATCAAAAACAATATTCTCTAAAAACAGATGTTAAGAATGGACTAATACCCATAATACAGAATCTAAAGAGACAGAAATTATTAATACCTTGCAACAGTCCATGTAACACTCCTATTCTAGGAATGCCAAAGCCAAATGGAACTTGGAGACTAGTCCAAGATCTCCACTTTATAAACAAAGCAGTCATTCCTCTCCATCCTGTAGTTCCCAGTCCATATACTTTATTGTTTCATATCCCTGAACAGGTTGTCTATTTCACGGTCTTAGAACTTAAAAGATGCCTTCTTTTGCATTCCACTTCATGAAAATTCCCAATACCTTTTTGCTTTTGAGGACTCCTCTGACTCTGATCAGACATAAATCCTTTCTCTTTGCAAAAAAAAAAAAAAAAAATCTGAACACTGCTAGTGGTGAGACATTTAGCATTAAGCTGTGAAGAGTTAACTCATTCTACCATGCTCCTGTCCCACTTTCTTCTGCCCACAGAACAGCCAGTCTGATTGTCAGCCCTTTCTTGTGGGAGCCCTTCTCCACTTCCGTGCTGTGGAGTGATTGGGGAAGGAAAGCCAGCTGTGGGAGTAACAGAAGCAGGGAGAGACAAGACCAAGCTGAGTACACGATCAAAGCCACTGACTGCCTGGCAGGGTGGCCTGAGACCAGAGATTGACCCCGGTGTAGCCACTACAGTAAGTAGATGGGCCAATGAAGACAAGGCAAGTAAAATTCAGGAAAGGTAGGCTTCTTAGAGTTTCAAGAACTTGCATTCAAGATAAACTTCTAAAAATGTGTCTTCAATGCTGCAACCCCTATAGCCTATGGCTAGGAGGACTGAGAGTTGTAAGAAATACCTGTATAGCTCAATAATGGAACACCTGGGTGGAAAGGGCATGGAGAGGGATTTGGCTCTCCTAACAATCATGAGAGCTCACGAGATGAGAGCAGTGGTAAATTGGCAGTCTCTGCACCTGTGGTGTTGAGAGGCACGAGATTAACCTTATGTTAGGCTGAAGGAGAAGGCAGTCCAGGAGCATGCGCATTCTATCACGGACTCGCTTACTGTCTCCTCTCCTGCCTGCAGAATGCCAGCACGGCGTCTTTCTGCCGAAGATCACCAAGCCCTGCCAAAGACTGAGATCTATCTTTCTAAGAAGACTGCTTTACTCTCTCTAAGACACTCTCTCTCTCTCTCCTGCTAAAGGAGATAGTTCTCAGGCACCTAAGAGAAACTGTAATAGAGCAAGATAACTTAGCGGTCCATGTCCGGAACCAAGTTAAGCCAGGCCCAAGACCTGGCCAGTCCTGGGCTCTGGCAAGTGGTGTCAGAAGTGACAAGTGACACTTCAGTTTCATTCTTGCTCTGTTTTGTTTGTTAACTTTTAGGACCAGTGGATCTTTGCTTTGACCACACTTGACTAGTATTTGAGAAACATGAGCTTTGTAAAACTTTGTGAGTTAGCCTGGGAGCTTTTTCTCTTTTGCCTCAAACCACAAACATATGATAGTATTTCTGAAATAAATGTGTTCTGAGTTTAAAAAATTTTTTTCAAAGTTTTAACGTATAAACTATTTGTAGGTCAGAATCTACCAATATGCTGAGAAATCTATGCATTTGCTAAGGTGTTTATTGAGTAACCTACTATGTCTATATGCCAGGCAATGCTAGGTGCTGAGGATATAACTTGAAGGAGTTCACAGTTCTTTAAGGGAGATAAGAGTATAGTGAAGTGCATAAATGGGGAACTGACCAGGCTGCTTTATGACTGCACTTTAGGCTTCATGGCCACTTTCTCCTTAAAAAAATACTAAAAATTTTATTTTTTATGAACATATTCTTTTTTTATTAAATCATAACTGTACATTAATGCATTTATGGGGTACAATGTGCTGATTTTATATATAATTTGGAGTGCTTACATCAAACTGGTTAACATAGCCTTCACCTCACTTACATAATTGTGTTAAGACATTTAAACTCTTAATAGATTTGACACATACCCTTGCAATATGCACCATAGGTGAGGTTCCATCAATTACTCCTCTACCTGGACTTTCCCCTCTCTTTTATGTTTACATGAATGGAGCTGGAACATACTCTTCTTAGTAAAATATCTCAAGAATGGAAGAAAAAGTATCCAATGTACTCAGTCATATTATGAAACCAATATATAATCACCACACTTTCATGTGAATGATAAAACACAACTATAGCCCGAAATAAACATTTTATTTTAAAGCTGTGGTGACATAAGGCTAAATATAATCCTGGCTGACTATATTCTTTCAGTAGGTGTCTGGCTATAAAAGAAATTACAACATTCTCATAGGACCTAAAAGTATCATGGACCCAAGGCATTCTGCCTATAGTGCCTAACAGATAAGCTAGCCCTGGAGAGGAAGGAAAGATGAAGATTTACAGAAGTGACACTTGAGGTGACAGTTAAAGTATAAACAGGAATTAACCAGAAAGGCAAAAGGTGAAAGGCCATATTTGAAAGAGGGAACAGCATAGGCAAAACCTTAAAAGTGTGAAGAGCAAGGTGAGAGACCTTTCAGAGATCCTAAATGGTAAAAAGTGAGAATAAAAAGGTAGGCAAAAGCCAAAATATAAGTAATCTTGTCTGCTATTCTAAGAACAGTGGAGAATTACTAGGCACAGCTGGGGAGTGATATGTCCAAATGTGCCCTATAGAAAAATTACCCTGGAGTAATTTGGAAGGAGCATGTAAGAACATGCAGACATGACAACAGTAATCTATGTGGAAAATGATGACAGCCTAAACTAAGACAATGACAATGAAAATGATGAGTGTTTCAAAGAATACAAACTGGACAACTGGAGAAGAAGCAATAAAACAGAAGTCTGGGTTTTTATTTGCTCCTTTCTTAGCCTTTTAATTAGCACTTGACTACCCATTAAACACACATAAAAGCAATAAACCACCTTAGCTATAGGTGGAAAACCACCTTCCTATAGCTTAGGAAACAGGGATCAACCAACTCAGCCACTGTCTGCCATATATCCCCTGATCTTTCTCCTATTCATCTGACTGGACTAATCCCTTCTGTTCTGATATGCTGTTTAAATCGATTCTCCACTTTGGAGGCTTATAAGTGTCTTGGTCACCATTTTATACTTGATCTTTAACTCTGCACCCACAGCCATGAGTACAGGTCTTCCAGTTGCCCATTCTGGCTGATGGATCCATCCTAGCACGCCAGTTCCAAATGACTTCCACACAGTGAACAGGGATGAGATTTTATGACTTGATTGAACTGTAAATGATAGCATTGGCTGAACTAGGAAAAAGATAATGAGGAATAGTCTGGGGGAAGATGTAATCATCCTGAAAATGTTGAATTTAGGGTTCCAAAGGGACAGCCTAGTAAACATTAACCAAGGCAATCACAATGTGGTCCTAGAATTTAGAGGAAATGTTCTGAGCTAGAGAGGAAGATGTGGGTGTGTGCAGAAAGGAATTTACATAGCAAGCCTCATAGTATCCCTAGAAAGGGCTGCTTATGAAGTTGGTCCTTGGCCGGCACCTAGAAACTTGACTGGGAGGGTGTACCCACCATTCCCTGATAAAACTGAACCACTGTGCTTAAATTGTTTATGCAAATTAATATGGTTTATGCTGAACAGCTGCTTTCCTTTTAGGAGTATAGAATTTTGGTCAGTGCTAGGCAGGCGGTGCTCACATGCCCTACCCCCTTTAAAAGCCTTGGGCACTCAGTCTGTAACAAGCTTTTCTGGGAGACAACACTTTTTCCATGTGTAAGTCACAATGTGATGCTGGAGGAATTACACGTCTTGTGTGACTTTGCTGGGACAGGACTCTTGGAAGCTTGCCCAGCCTCCTCTGGACTTCGTCCCATACACCTTTCTCCTCTACCGATGTGCTTATAGCCTTTCTTTGTAATAAATCTCAGCTGTGAGAACAACCATGTGATTCCTGTGATTTCTTCCAGTGGATCACCAAATCTGGGTGTGGTCATGGAAGCCCCTGATACAGAGATTTATCAGGAACACCTCATTAGTGCTGGGGAAAAAAAACTAATTGAACTCTTTCCAAGCCACCTGGCTGCAGTGAACTGGACACACAACTGGATCCCAACTGGTTAGAGTGAAATGATATTTCTGCCTGACCCCTCAGACAAAAATGATAATGCCTCCTTCCTAATGTTAACTTTACTGTTATGAGATGGAATGAAAGGACAAGGGTGACATCTTTGTGAATAGTTGGGAGCCTTTCTTTAATCTTCCTAACTATTCCAAAAGCAAAATCTATTTAGCTAAGAGGTAGAGTCATAAAAAAATGCTAAAAAACAGAAAACAAGCTGGGCATAGTGACTCACACCTATAATCCTAGCAATGTGGGAGGCCAAGGCAGGTGGATTGCTTGAGCTCAGAAGTTCAAGACCAGCCTGAGGAAGAGCGAGACCCCCATTTCTACTAAAAATAAAATTAAAAAAAAAAAAGAAAACTGAGACGAGGATTTCTTGAGCCCAAGACCTTGAGGTTGCTGAGATGCCTCAGCACTCAGAGCACCAGAGTAAGACTTTGTCTCAAAAAGCAAACAAACAAAATAAAACAAAAAAAAAACCCACAAAGAGCAAAAAACCTAAAACTGTTGTAAGACCATGGCTGTTCTTTAGCAAATTAAGAATAATGCAAAATTTCTGGCATTGGTTAAAAGACCCCAAATGAAATTAAGGAGCTAATTATAGTTTTAATAAAGTTGTATTGTCAAAAAAGGTCCTACCCTATTGTACAGAGACCTATGACTGCTCAACATAATGGAAGTCCCTGAACCAAGCACTAACACAGAAGTGCCATTCACCAGCATCCCCTCAACCTCCTAACCCACCATCTCTACTGCTAACACCAACAGGAAAATCTTCCCTCAGTGCCTTTCTGAAGGTGGCCCCACTTAGAACCTGAGTCAGCTGGATTAGCTGACCAAACAAGGTACTCTACCTCCAGATAAGTGGGTCAACAAAGAGAATGCTTATGAGACCTGCTGTTTTTATTACCCATCCTACTAGGCTTACTCAGACGTGGCAAATGTTCTGTACCAGTAATCAATGTATGGTACTTCTTTCCTCACTTTTGGTTTGATTTTTATTTTCACTTTTCTCTACCAGCAGGATGATGAGTCATGATTACCTGATCAAATCCAAGATAATGGAGAGATGAACACTATACAGAAAATCTGAACTCAGAGGGGGTAAATTGTGTTACTTCACAGTACAGAAACTATGATTGTTTCCCATAGAGGAGAGTGTGAATCTGTTTGGAATTGCATAGAAGATAGTTGGATTATGATTAAGTAAGAGCATTTTTATAATTAAATGTGTGAGAAGAAGCAGTGAACATGGGTATGTACTGGGCAGACAAGAGGCTACTCCATCTTCAAATGAGACAATAGAGGAAAAATACGTTGAAAAGTATTATTTCCTGGAACAAATATAATGATGTTATTTTAATATAAAGAAAGAAAAAGGATAATAGAGGCCAACACAAGAATCTTCAGAGATGTAATGCTTAAATTAAAACAAAATTTCCTGAAAGTAATTACGGATTCCCAACTATCATAAAGGCAAATATATTTAAGATCTAACACACTCTGGGCAGCGCTTGTGGCTCAAGGAGTAGGGTGCCAGCCCCATATACCTGGGGGTGGCAAGTTCGTACCCGGCTCCAGTCAAAACTGCAAAAAAAAAAAAATATATACTCATATCCGCTGAAAATAACTCACACTGGCTGGGTGCCGTGGCTCACACCTGTAATCCCAGCACTTGGAAGGCTGAGGTAGGTGGATCACCTGAGTTCACAGGTTTGAGATCAGCTTGAGCAAGAGTAAGCCCTGTCTCTAAAAATAGCCAGGCATTGTGGCAGGTGCCTGTAGACCCAGCTGCTTGGGAGGCTGAGGCAAAAGAATTGCTTAAGCCCAGGAGTTTGAGGTTACTGTGAGCTACGACACTACAGCACTCTACCAACGGTGACAAAGTGAGCCTCTGTCTGAAAAAAAAAAAAAAAAAAAAAAATCCTCACACTAACCATCATTATCATATTCTCAATGATCAATGGATCTGGCTTCCTAAGAAATCATCTAACACAGATACCCTAGAACTCACAAGACTGATAGAGAGACCCCAAGTGAGCCTCCTATCACTGGAAATGGAATAAGCACTGCCCCTCACATGGAGTGCTATTCCTAGTTTCTCTCCCTTAGCCAGAAATTATTCAAATGGAGAGATGCAAGAAAAAAATGAAAAGTTCATTAAATGTTCTTGCCTGGGAGTTATATGAATGAAAATGCCTCATACTTTTTAACTCTGGTCTCTATTGTGAAATCTTTAGATGCTTCATTCTTTCTTTTCTGGATTCATCTTTATAATATAGCTTCTGTTTAATGTTTCAGGAAACATAAAATTAGCTGTACTATAAAACTTAAGTTACAAGCCTTATAGTTCTTACAGAAAATAATACTTTTCAATGTATTTTTCCTCTATAAACTTAAACACGAAACAGAAGCTGTACTATAAACATAAAACAGAAGCTGTACTTCTCTCTTCTCCATTCACAAAACAGAAAAATGATGTATTTGCATATGGAAATTAGGGTAAACATAAAAACATTATATAACAAAGCCAGAAAATTACAAAAAATATCTCTGGAAGGAATTAGATTGAAAACTTTCCAAGGCCTTTCTACTTCTCCATACACAGGGAAAAGCGCAATTTGAGGCAAATGGCTATGTGAAATGATTGACTAATCTCTGCCAATTTCTATGTTAAGTAGCAAAAAATACTTCGAGGAGATCTTGGGAAATTTAAACATGAATTCATGTTAAATATGGAATGGGAAATAACCTCATCAGAGTGATAATCCAGGCTCATAACAATGCCAGTTGAAGTAGAAGAATCGAAGCAATGAAAAAATAGGGTAAAGGATGTAACTGTGGGAGAGCAGCTGGATGCTGGCAATCTAGAAATAGATGCTTGCCAGACAGCCACACTGTAAAAGACAACTCTACAGACCTGACATAGAACGTAACATTCAAAGGAAGAATTTCTAACGATTTGTTCCTTTCTATATGAGAACTACAAAAGGTATGATCATTACTAAATAGAAGCTATAAATAGGTTAATGAGATTTTGTATTTGTCATCAGCCTTGTCTATTGGGAAATGAATGCAAATATTAAAGAAAATCCTTCTTTGTTCTTAATTGGGATACCAGTTTATAAAATTAAGCTGTACTACTGCTTTCAGGGAATTTTCTATATGATATATAACGTAGTTCTGTTTCAAATGCCTACTGGGGATTTCTTCCCCTGTTGGTAACACTATTATGTCTCGCAAAGGACTAAGTCAAATAAAAGCTTAATGTGTTTTCTGTATCCCTACTTTTTTTCATTTCCCTCTTGGTTCTCCTCCTAATTGTCCTAACCAATCAGGCCAGGGAGGTAGAATAGAATAGAATTCCTTCCTGAGGAATAATCCATATAAGAAATAAATGCTGGATTTAGTCTCTCCTTTTATGGGGACCAAATGATAACACTGCATGTGATGTATGATTTAGGGTATAATTGAGATGTCTAAACGGGCATCCTTATAACTGTCATTTAGGTCAGCTCTATCTCAACTCAGGTGACTATCTCTTCATCGGCGAACATGTGATTCTCTTCCACCACTTTATACTGAACAAGAGACCAAAGAATGTCTCCTTTTTAAAAACAGTGTTTTTTACACCTTTCTCATTTCTTCCAGTTTCATTACCATCACTCTAGGTTAGTTCATAACTGATGATGATGTTAATAGAAATGTCTTTTATCATAGTAGTTCCTTTACTGGTTCCTTTGCTTATCTCTCTCTCTATTCCACTGTATTCTGTACATGTACTAGACTAATCAGCCTGAAATGTTAGAAATGATCTTACCATTTTCCAGTATAATTATCAAGGAATATCTACTGTTAGTCTGCTATGTAAAGCCTTCAAATCAGGCCCAGATCAACTTTCTTAGTTTTATGTCCTATAACTGACCTACACAAATCATTTACTTCAAAAGTCACAACTTTTACAAAAACCATTCCAGGTGTTAAATATACTCCAACATTCCTGAGCACACATCTAACCTAATTAATTGAACACAATCATTTATCAAAAAGAAAAATTAAATATGGAGATATTTTAAATTATATAGATATTTCCTGAGCAATACCACCACAAGAAAACTGTGCCATATAGTCAAAAGCAAATGTGAAGGTGAGAACAATCATCCATTTTAGCAAGTGATTTTCAATTTCTAAGAGCAAATATATGTTTTCATGAAGACGAAGACTTTTGCCTATTTGTTATCTGGGGAATCCTTGATACTGGTAACATTGCCTAGTACTTAATATAAAATATTTTGAGGGTGAATAAACCACAGTGGACCAACAAAATAAAACAGTTCACATACAGTCTTTGTTTTAATATTTATTGGTAGAAATAGATCTTCAATGTATATTTTGTGCTTATATAAATTCTACATTCTCTTAAGGTTTTTTATTTTATTTTAATTGGAGTTACTTGACCTCCACATAAACTTACTATCTATGCATTTGATTT
>CAUYON010205354.1:0-10721 GCA_963573935.1 Arctocebus calabarensis | reverse complement strand
ACCTGTGCCTTGGTGTCTCCTTCACTTTACACTTAGGACTAAATGTGGAACCCCCATTTCCTATGCCTAGGTCAATTTCTTGTGAATTTCCTAGGCCTCAATTCCATGAATGAACTGTATCCATTCATTGATACATTCATTGACCTTGCCCCCGGTGGAAGGGACTGTATTCATTCATTTCCTGGCCGAGGAACCCATACACTGATATATACCCTGAGACTAAAGGCCTAAAGGAGGAGATGGGGAAAGACCCGGAGAGAAACGGAGAGAGCTTCTCTCTCCCCACTTGAATTCTCTCCCTCTCCCTCTACCAGGAGCTTTAGTGTTTTCTGTATTCTTTTTTTTTTTTTTTTTTTTTTTTAGAGACAGAGTCTCACTTTGTTGCCCTTGGTAGAGTGCCGTGGCGTCACACAGCTCACAGCAACCTCCAGCTCCTGGGCTTAGGCGATTCTATTGTCTCAGCCTCTCGAGTAGCTGGGACTACAGGCGCCTGCCACAACGCCCAGCTATTTTTGTGTTGCAGTTCGGCCATGGCGGGGTTTGAACCCACCACCCTTGGTATATGGGGCCAGCGCCGTACTCACTGAGCCACAGGCACCACTCTGTTTTCTGTATTCTTTTCTGTAAATAAATTCTGTCTTACCAGTGGGGGGTGGGAGGGGAAATAATGTAGTGAAGAATAATAAAATACATGTATTTAAAAAAAAAAAAAGAAAACTGGCAGGCTGGAGAAGAGGCCAGTTACTGAGGGTGTAGGAACTGACCTGCCACCTGAAGCATGAACAGAGGACCACACAAAATTGTTCATTATTTTCTGTTAGTGATAACTACCTTTTAAGTATAAATTTTCTTTAGATGCTTGGAAACTAAATGTAGGATCTCGTTTGTTAACCTCCTGGTCCTGTGGTGCTGCAGAGAATCCCAGTGTGTGAAGGCCAGAAAGGATTCTTGCAATGACACAACACACTCCTCCATTTTACAGAAGAGGAAACTGAGGCTGGCAGGAGCTCAACAACTTGTTGTAGGGTGCACAGCTCATGAATGACAGGGCATAGGTTAAAATGGATTTCTCTCAGTTTTATTTTGATTGGCTGGTGGACATATTTCAAACCATTTTCTGAGTTTCACATTAAAGGGTATTTATGGAGTAAGCCATTACCATGTCAATTTTCACATTTGATTATCTCACCTTGAAGCAGCCCCTGGACTGAGTTCACCATTTCTATTTTTAAAACTCAGCGTCGATCAGATATATATACCAGGTTCCTTCCTGTCAGGGAGCATGTCACAGCAGGTCTCTCCCACCATGTCAGCATCTCTATTAAGAATGACACTCTCCCTTCCTTCCCCCTAGTGATAACAGAGTCCTGGCCATTTTACTTCTTTGCCAATGGATTTCCAGGTGACTTAAAGGAGGTTGTAAGTGTAATTCTTCCTTGACAATTTTTCCCAAATCCTATTCTTTGCTTCACCTTTTTCCTAACTATAGTCTTGAGAGTAACTGTTCTTGGGGGACCACTCTAGAGGGGTTACACATATTCTCTAATTTGCAGATTTCTTTCAAAACTGGGAAGAAATGAAACTATGCTGAAATGCAGAGAGTCTGCCAGAATCACTACTTGAAAAAAAAAAAAAAAGCTGAGTTTGAATGTCAATCCTAAATTGCCATCCCTCCCTGCTCCACTTCTAATAATAGTTTCATGTGTCCCCTTCTCTGCACATGCACACACTTGTGTGTTCATGAATAGAGAATCCAGGCAAAAAATGGTCCTGTCCAAGCACAAGGGTTGGGTCCCTATGTAGTGTATTAAAATTTGTCCCACAGATTTAAATAACTTAGTAAAATAATGACCCAATACATGAATGGATCATGCATATGAACAAACAGTTAACAGAAAAAGAAATGCAAAAGGCTCTTATATGAAAAGATGCACAAGCTCATACATAATTAGAGAAATGGAAATTAAAATTGCACAGTGATCCCATTTTTTACTTATCAGATTGGCAAAAATACACAAGATCAAAAGCAAACCCTGTTGTCAAGGCTGTGTATGAAACAGACCCATTTCATACATTGCTGGTGGGAATTCAAATGAGTACAATCCCCATGGTGGGCAATTTGGTGATATCTGTCACAATTACAAATGCAAATAACTCTTTGACCCAGTAATCCCACATCTGGGAATTTATCCCACAGATATTACTTGCACAGGTGCAAAATGATATACCTACAAGGTTGTTAATTGCAACCTTGTTTGTAATGAAAAACCTGGAAACAAACCAGAAGACTGTCCTAAGGGTTTCCAAAATAACCCAAGAGTTTCATCGTATATCCATACAATTAAATAATATGTATCTTTGAAAGAAGAGAGCTCTCTATATACCAATATATATTAAATTTTTACAAAAAGGAAGATGGAAAATGTCAGTGTCATAATATACTACATTTGGTGATTTGAAAAGTAGGGGTGAAGGAACAATAATAATAAAAAAAAAAAAACCTCTACAAGATGCAGGAGAAGCTGACAGCTTCCATTGCTTATGGCAGGGCCGAGGTCTTTGAGTGACTGCCTGGTGACAGGGCAGGCGGGAAAGGGGAGATGAGTTTCCTCACTCTGCATACAATTTAACTGTTCAGACTTATGAATGGATTGTGTTCCACAAAAATTAAGTGCACAAGCCTAAGTTCTTGAATAAGCTATTCTCTAAGGTGATAGGCAGGAAGAATCGGGTTCAGTGAGTCACCCAGCAAGCTGTCTGCTTGATGGGTAACAGCATTGTGGAATATTCTGTAGTGTTGGGTTATGATTGGGCCACCACATTAGCAACCTTGAAGAGCCTGCTGTAAAAGGTGCTGACAGCATACTTCTGAAAGGGATTGTACTGTTTGTTTAGGGGAGTAAAACTTATCAGCTTGCAGAGCCCTTAACTGACAGTCTATGTGGCAAGTAGCTCTGTCTATTATGGGAGGCTGATTGCTTCTTTGAGTATCTGGTCAAATAAATAAGATTTTAAAACTATAGCATACAATAGTTCTCTGGCTAGTAACCTTCTATTACTTCCCTGTAAAATTCTTGTGAAGAAACAGAGTAGATAACATACCTTGGCAACCAGGTAAAATAGTTCTGGTGAGGTGACTGCCACGGAGGTTGGGCTGATGTCCACACTGGCTCTCTAGCTCTGTTAGCCCCTGGACAAAGAATAGGCTTGCCCACCTGAAGTCATGATCACAGCTAAGCACCGGGCGCCATCAGGAATACTTTGCAAATATTGATTCCTTGAAGCCTCACAACCACAATATATTAAAAGTAATATATATAATTTATAATTTATACTTTACTTATACTTTATAATTATAAAAGTAATATATAACATATAATTATAAAAGTTGTATGTATATAATTTATTATTATTATTATTATTGAGACAGTCTCATTTTGTCACCCTTGGTAGAGTTCTGCGGCATCACAACTCACAGCAACCTCCAACTCTTGGGCTTAAGCAATTCTTTTGCCTCAGCTCCCGAGTAGCTGGGACCACAGGCATCCTCCACAATGCTCAGCTTTCTTTTGTAGGAGCTGTAATTGCTGTTTTAGCTGGCCAAGGCCGGGTTCAAACCTGCCACCCTTGGTATACGGGACTGGCACCCTACCCACTGAGCCACAGGTGCTGCCCAAAAGTAATATTTTTATTCCCGTTTTATAGATGAAGAAAGTGTGCACAGGAAGCTTACTCAAGTCTCCTTAGCTAGTGAAAGAAAGGGAGTTTGGGATTGAATGTGTACCACTCTAACTCCTGAGTCCACATAATCCTTCTTTCCCCATCCCACATCCCTTCTCTGGTTGAGAAACAAAATTTGCACCATAGAGAAACTTACACAAAATTGGAAATTACCGTCCAGCATGGATTTTTTTTTTTTTTGGTCTCTCACTCTTCCCAACTAGTACTTCCATTTCTGAATCTATGCACAGTTAGAAGCCCCCAGAATAACTTTTTTTTTTTGTTTTTGCAGAGCCAGAATCTCACTTTATCGCCCATGGTAGAGTGCCATGGCATCACACAGCTCACAGCAACCTCCAACTCCTGGGCTTAGGCGATTCTCTTGCCTCAGCCCCCGAGTAGCTGGGACTACAGATGCCTGCCATAATCCCTGGCTATTTTTTTGTGGCAGTTTGGCTGGGGTTGAGTTTGAACCCGCCACCCTCGGTATATGGGGCCAGCGCCCTGCCCACTGAACCACAGACACCGCCCCAAGATAACATTCTTATAATCCTGCTAGAAAAACAAGAAAGAGAGGCTAAGGGTGACAAAATTTCTTATTTGACAGTGTTTACCATTACTCCCTGTGGAAACCCCCTTTTCCTTCCGCTACATTCACACATGCTCTCCTGACCTCCTTTCTGCTTGGCGGGCTTCTCTCCCTTGGTCTGACTTCCTGTCTTGTTCCCTTCCCTTAGCCAGCGAATGTGGCTCACCCCTAACCCACCTCTCTACCGCAAGTTACTTTCTCTTTCCTGGAGATCTCATGGACATCCAGAGCATGGGTCTATATGTCAAAGACTCACGAATCTTCCAAATGAAGCCCACAACTTTATTTTGAGCTCTAGATCTGTGTCATAACTGCCTTTTGACATTTCTACTAAGATGTCTTCATGGCTCCTCTAACCGCAGCATTCCCCAAAATAACCTCATGCTTTTCCTTTCCAAAACTATTTTTAAAACTTATCTCAATAAAAGACTCTGCCCATCCCCTTAAGTGACACAAACCAGGACTTAAGAGGCATCACTGACCCCTCTTTCTCCTTCTATTCTATTCTTCTACCATGTTTGGTCACGTTTGTTCTCCATATATCTTTCCAATCTACATACTTCCTACCATCCCCACCCAAACTACCCTGGTAGAAACCACCATCCTCTCTTATCCAAGCCACCAGTCCACCTTGTCAACAATTGACCCTCTAATTAACTTTCTACTCTCCAACCAGGGAGATTTACTAAAGACCAATCCTTGTACATTACTACACTACTTGAAACTGGAAAATGGCATCGTATTGCTTTTAGAATAAAGATTAATGCCATAAATAAGACCTGGAAAGGAGAGCCTCTCTGAGTTGGTTGCAGACTACTTTTCTACTGCAATGCATTCCAAACTTCTGCTTGCAATTTGTGCTCCAGTCAGATTTTCTTTGAGTCCTACTTCAGTGTATTTGCATGCACAGTTTCCACCATCTAGAATGCTCTCCCTTCAATCCCTCTGAAGAGCTCCCATTTACCCTTCAATTACCATTTTAAATGTCAGTGCCAAAAAAAAGTCTTCCTTAATACAATCCTCAAGATTGCATTTATGTCTGTTCTGAAATTTATGTTCACACCAATACTCTTGCCTCATAGCATTCAATAATGCACAACTATGCATCTATGGGATTATTTGTGGGTGCTTCTTGAGGGATAACATCAAGTGTATTTTGTTAGTAGCTTATCCCAGGGCTTAGCATATAGGAGATCTGCAATGCATAGTTATTACGTGTTTGTCTGTTTGAATGAATAAATGAATGAATGAAAGGAGATGACCCAAAGCAAAGATTTGTAGAGGAAGACAGAGTAAGGGCACTGGTACCAAGATATCCTCTGGGTTTTCATATACCTCATCTATCTATAATATAAAATCCCAAATTATAGAAGATGAAGAAGCAGTGTATCACAAAAAATTTCTTCTAAACTCTGAGTGCTACACCCCAATGGAAGTACTAGTTGGGAAGAGTGAGAGACAAAAAACAATCTGAAGACAGAGATCCAGCCACACCCAAGAAGTCAGAGTGAAGTCATGAACCAATAACACACCCTGCCTGTGCATAACCAGAGGATTGGGGTCCACTCTTTCTCTTTCTGAGAGAAGCAACCATTCATTTATTCTTGAGATTCATAAATACTTAAGCAAAACACTTAAAGCAATTTCAAAATGGCACTTCAAACTGTAAACAAAACTGAAGTGCTATGAAAAATCACTTAATACGGAAACCATAAGAAAATTTGAAAGCAGTTTTGTATTCTTAATACGAAACACTAAGATTCAGGCTTAATTAAAAGGTAATGGACAGTCACCTTCAGAGGGAAATGAGTTGAAAACATGAGTGAATCAGATGAGAGGAGGGTAAAGTAGAAAACAACTGCAAGAAAATAGTAGCAGAATGAAAATACACAGTACTAGCTAGCATTAATGAAGAAGAAAGGCAACGAGGGAAGAAAAATTAACGAGGGATGTAGAGGACAAACTTGAGTAGCTCTACATTAACATGAGGCAAAAGCAAAGCAAATTATGAAAAAACAGGAGGGATATAAATGTCTCTGAATAAAGAAATAACAAAAGAATTAGAAGCAACCTTGAAGAAGAAGCTAGACTATTGGAATAGAATTGATAGTCAAATATCAACAATAATAATTGCTAACTTTTATCAAACCCTTCTTTTGTTCTTGTTTTTTATTTTTTTCAAACCCTTTTATTAGTGACAGGTATGTGCTAACACATCAGCACATGATTACTGCTTCAGGATTACTCCTGAGCTCAAGCAATCCACCTGCCTCAGCCCTCCCAGAGCACCCAGTCAAGCTTGTGTGCATTTTAAGTCAAAGTTTTAAGTGTGCCCTTCATTCAGAATGTGTGCATTGTACCAGGTAGGTGTCAATTAACTAAAATCCTCCCCCATCTACTTGATTTTTGTTGAGTTTCATTTCCATATGTGTACATAAGTGTTGATTGACTACTTCCAATTTACTATTGAGCACATCTGGTATTTGTTTTTTCATTCTTGCAATACTTCTCTTGGAAGAATGGTCTTCAGTTCCACTCAGATTGTTACAAAAAATACTAGATCACCAACTCAACATCTCTAATTTTCAGGGAAGTGGAAATCCATAGCACAACGAGATTATCACCTAACACTAGACAGAATGGTTCTTATCATAAAGTTCCAAAGCAACATAGATGCTGGTTTGGCTGCAGAGAGAAAGAAGGAGGTACACAGTTTATCTGTATTTTACAAAAAATGAAACCAAGGCACTAAAGGTGAAAAAATTTGCAAAAAGTTCTGCAATTCACACATGAGAGGAAGCCTTGATGCATTCATTCCTTGACTATTTAACTCTAGCACCTGTGATCCTGATTATCGTGATTAATTAAAACAAATATTTTTGAAATGAAGATGTCTGATCACATACATAGAAGGTGTTAATCACTTTGCCAGTAAAATTGATAATCAGAAAACCTCTACAAGTTCACATGTGGAGAAATTTGTAAACTAGACAATTGCTGGAAGTGTCAACTAGAGCCTCCCTGCCTCTGACAAATCCAGGCAAAACTGTCTTTCACTTTCACTTCTCTTTCCTGAGACAGACTGAAATCATCTCATGTGAGTTGTTATAATTCTCAGGGAGCTTACTTCCTTTTTAGCCTCTGAGCTTCCACCCTATACACTGTCTGTTCCACCCTCTTTGACTCATGTGGCTGACTCAGCCCATTCATCAGTTTCTGCAGAGCCACCATGTCTTCTGTTCTTATTCATGAATCAGAGACTTGAGAAAGGTCCCGAGGGGCCATTGAGAGCGTGAGGTGGGCTTCTGTAGCAGTGCAGTCTCTGCTTCCCTCGTTCCTTACCCTGGCTGCTCTCTTCTCTCTACTCGCCCTTGCCTCATGCACACCAGCCTAACCAGCTTCACTCGCTATGAGAATGTGCCTTCCAGGGTCACTTTCTAGCCCTGGCAGTTTATCAGTGAACTTTTTGAAAAAGAAAAAATAATAAATAAATAAAAGCAAAAACAAGATACAAGGTAGTTCCTGAGAGTATAAAATCTTTTTCATCCTGTTAATAAGAATGAAGCTTTTTATTTATTTTTTTAAATTCTTATGATCATCCAGCTAACATCTGACCTATCCTCATATCATTGAATGTTGGAGGACAGCACGGTAAGGATATATCATGACTTTTTGTTTGTTTGAAAGATTTTCTACAGGTTAACTTAAATGAAATCAAATTTGATGTCCTAAAAGAATTTAAAAACAAGGTTTCATGTATATAAACACTCAGAAAATGCATTATCAAGTATCATTTTTTGTTTTGCTTTGAGACAGACCCTCAAGCTGTCACCCTGGGTAGAGCACCTTAACATCACAGCTCACAGCAACCTCCAACTCCTGGGCTTAAGCCATTCTCTTGCCTCAGCCTCACAAGTAGCTGGGACTATAGGCACCCACAACAATGCCTGGCTACTTTTTGGTGGTTGTTGTCATTGTTGTTTGGTGGGCCTGGACTGGACTCGAACCCGTCATCTCTGGTGTATATGGTTGGCACTTTAGCCGCTTGAGCTACAGGTGCCGAGACACAAGTATCATTTTTGAAAATAAAATGAATAAGAACTTAAGGACAGAGTAATTAAAATGAAGAGTTTACAAATGAGAGACGTGGATGGAAGATTTGCTGAAAACAATGCCCAACTGACTCCCTGGGTTTCAAATCCTATCTCTGTTGCCAACTAGCCATGTGGCTGTGAGAAAGTTATGATTTCTGTGACTCTGTCTGTTCATCTTTAAAATGGGAATAATATTAGCACTCATCTCATAGGAGCTGTTACGGGGATTAAATGATTCATTATTCTAATGTTCTTAAAAGTTTAATGTGCTTGGTACCAAAAAATGACTATGCAGGTATTACTTTTTGTTTGTTTGGGACAGAGTCTCACTATGTAGCCCTTAGTAGTGTGCCGTGGCATCATAGCTCACGTCATAGCTCACAGCCTCAAACTCTTAGGCTTATGCAATTCTCTTGCCTCAGCCTCCCGAGTAGGTGGAACAACAAGTGCCCATCACAAGGCCCCGGCTATTTCTTTTGTTGTTGTTGCCATTGTCATTGTTGTTTAGATGTCCCTGCGCCAGGTTTCAACCCACCAGCCCCAGTGTATATGGCCAGTGCCCCAACCACTGAGCTTTGAATGCTGAGCCTGTTTGTATATTTTTTGAGTCAGAATCTCACTCTGTTGCCCTATGTAGAGTCCCGTGGCATCATCATAGCTCACAGAAACATCAAACTCTTGAGCTCAGGTGATCCTCATGCCTCAGCTTCCTGAGTAGCTGTGACTACAGGCACCCACCACAATTCCCAGCTAGTTTTTCTATTTTTCAGTAAAGATGGGGTTTCAGTCTTGCTCAAGCTGGTCTCAAACACTTGAGCTCAAGCAGTCAGCCTGCCTTAGCCTCCCACAGTGCTAGAATTACAGTAGTATGCCACTACACTCGGCCTATGCTGGTCTTGTTAATTGTGATAAGGAATGTGGAAATTCAGATATAAAAGAATTAAGAAATAAGCATTGAAATCATTCACTTATACATGGAATTAAACCTGAATAATTCTTATAAATGTGTTTGTTTAAAAATAATGTAGATAAATTTGGAAGGTGAACTATGTATTACAAAAGGAATAGTAATTTATTAATAAGCTGTATAAAAATCTCAGTTTATATTTTAAAGGAAGAAAGAGTGTCGAGGAAGGGCACTAAAAGCATGTTAAATCCCTTCCATTGTACAGAGAGGACTTAAGGTACTCCAACCCATTTTTTTATGTTAATAGTTAGAGAAATATCAACTAAGACTTAATAAAATAATACCCTTGAAAAACTGAAGGAAATTCAGTACTAGAGTTCAAAATCTGATATAACCCTTTCAAGTCTCTGGGGCACAGAAAATCCAACAATATATGTTTTGCATAGCAAAATATAGAAAATAAAGGAAAGAGCACAGAAGTAAATGGGAAGCAATATGTTATTTGGGGTATTTTGGTTATAAATTTAGAGACATTATTGGCTTCTGTAGGGTAAGGAAGGGGGCCCAGGGAAGTAGGGGACACAGGACACTGCCCCAGGGGACTTGATGGAGACCTAGGATGCTACACAGCTGTTGACTGCTATGCTCTGCTCTGTAGAATCAGGTGGCACTTGCTCCCACGCCAGTTTGCCAGTGCAGACCACTGCAGTTTTTAATGCTCCAGACCAACCCATTGATCTCTTATCCCCCCTCTCCCTAAAATGAGGGCAATATTTATCAAAATGTATGGTTTGTGGCCAAAAGAGAATCAATGGCAAATTCATGCTATTATATATATTTTTATTAAGCAATAAGAAAAGAAAGTAAAAAATTAAGCAGCCACATCAATAAGCTTTAGAGGATTAACACACTACTCTGAAAAAATAAAGGAAGTAAAATAATATCTATGAAATAAAAATTAATGAATTATGAAATAGGAAAGCCTGATAAACAGTCTTAAAAATAATATGTGGTACATCTGAAAAAGAAAATCACAATAAAATAAATGACCTCAGGAAAATCTAATCAAGAAAAAAGACAGCATAAAAAATTAAAAGGGTAATATAAACATAGATACACAGTACTTTTTTTCTTTTATTGGTTTTATTATTAAATCATAGCTGTGTACATTAGTGCAATCAAGAGGTACAATGTGCTGGTTTCATATACAATCTGAACTATTTTCATCAAACTGATTAACATAGCCTTCCTGGCATTTTCATAGTTATTATATGAAGACATTTGTATTCTGCATTTAGTAAGGTTCACCTGTACCCTTCTAAGATGCACCATAGGTGTAGTCCCACCAATTACCCTCCCTCCACCCCAACCTCACCCCTATACTCCCCTCCTTTGACCCTTTCTCCATATT
>CAUYON010205352.1:0-50325 GCA_963573935.1 Arctocebus calabarensis | reverse complement strand
TCATGAAGAAATTTTGCTATTTTTCAACCTGAGTGAAGATTTTATTATAATTCATCTTTAAAAATGCTGAATTGTTTTCTTAACTCCCTTGCTTCTGTAATCTGTTGTAGCTCAATCTAATCATTTAAAAATCAAGTTGTGGAGTAGTGGTAGGAATGAAGGGGCTTTTCATGCATCCGCACAGCTCCAACATAGCTACTTGTAGCAGGGCGGAGAGAAGCCCCCCGCTCTCCTCCTGACAACGCTCCCGGGAACCCTGCGAGGCCTCGGGCCTCCCGCTCCTAGGGCTCCAAAAGCTCTGGACGGAGAGTGCGTCAGAGCCGTCTCGAGGCCGCGGAGAGTGCACCTGGGGTGCAGAGACCTCCCTCATCTGCATCCCAAAGGCCAATGTTACCTCGTTCCCAATTTCTGTTTAATTATCTAACACTTTGTCTCATCTAATAATGAGTGAATTTTAAAGATGTAGAATCAATTTTATTGAAGAACACCCTTCAGAAATAAAACAAAAATGATCTTTCTCCTGTGCCTTATTACTTACTTACAACGCTGGGAAATGCTATTCCGAGGACAATTCAATGAGAAACACTCAGCACTGTGGGACTTTAAGAAAGCTGCTTACTTCACCTGGGGTGGGGGCGGGAGTTGCACTCACGGCGGATATCAAACGCTGTTGTCAGCCTTTGTCCTTAGAGCAGAACCCACCAAATCATTTCTCGCTAAGCTGAAGGCTGATCAGCAGAAACCTTCTTTCGCTCCTTACTGATGATCTACCTGAGGACGCACAGCCACGTGTCTGCCCATCTTCCCAACAACCGTCACTCGGGTGAGCCGTCTTCTGCGCAGAGCCTGACGGCAGGAGAGACCTTGCGCAGCCCCGTGCACCATCGCTGGGCTGCAAGGGACCTGCGCCCTCACTTCTGCAAGGAACTGGGGCACACAGCTGGATCGCAGCATCAATTCCTCAATAATTAATGATGCCTCTATTAAACTTTAATGGCCAGTTGGTAAGTAATGGCTTGACTGCCATGTCACTAGATTGTTCATGGAGCAAGTTGCCTGGAAATGTTGGGATGTTCTGTCTGAGCCCAGCATCACGAAACTAAAGGAAAGCAAAAGGAAAAGAGGTCTGAGGGAAAGCCCACCCCTGCCGGTCGCGACCGGTCGCAAAAAACTAAGCCAAAAAAAATCACTTGGAAAAGGTTACAAAGCATTGAAACATGACAGGCATGGGAGAAGTCCATTCACTGCCCTCCACCCTCTTTAATACAAACATCAAGGTGCCTTTAGACTATTTGCATATTTGGGTAGCTTTGGTTCAGAAGGAAAAAAACACGGGTACAGCTGAGTAGTTCCAACCTAGGACCAGGGGCAGCTGTTTCAGGGAGGCGAGTGTGGCCTCATATTAGGAAGACTTTTCTCATAAAGTCATCCACAGGAGTATGATGGGCCTCGTGCAATGGTGAACACTAAGAAAGGAAAAATGGACAGCCTGGATGTGACTCAGTTCACACAGCTCCTTCAGGGCTGGCCCGCAGGGTCAGGAGGCCCCGCTGCTCTACAGGCACCAGGGAGGTTTGCCCTGTGGCTGCACTGGCACAGCACAGGCAGATGGACCAAGGCCGGGCAGGGCTTCAGGGTCAGGGCGCCCCCGCCTTGGTCTCAGGCCTCTGTCCAAGTGAGAAGCAGGGCAAGAAAAGGAAGCGTCTGGACGGCATCGCCATCCCGATCAGGCAGCACCTGGCTGAGGCCTGCTCAGGACAAAAGAAAAGAATCGCATTTCTCTTATAATCAGAGGAGGGAAGTGAACTCTTAGGTCAGGGAAAATGTTCTAAGTATGTGAGGTTAATATGTTTGTTTATATACCAATGCAGCTGAAAACATAATTTTTGTTTTTATTCGATTTACCCTTTTTAGCAGGAGGGACCTCTGAGAAGAGACACCGAGGAGAGCCCTGACAAGCTCACTCAGGGGCTCAGGGTCTTGAGATTCTCCAGGTCTTGGCTACTTGGAGTCTTGGGGCCTGGGATTTCCAGGTTCTCAGGGTCTTAGAGTCCTGGGGTAGTTAGGGGCTTGGGGCCTTAAAGTCTGGGGTCTGGAGGTACTCAGGGTCTCAGGATCTGAAGTCTTAGGGTACTCAAGACCTCAGAGTCTTAAGTCGTGGGGTACTTGGGGGGTCTCAGTGTCTCGGGGTCTGAGGGCCTGGGGTCCGAGGGCACTTGGGTCTTGTTACCCTAGCGGGGTAGCTGCCCCATGTGCCTGGCACGCACCTACATGGACAGGGTGGGGCAGGAGGACCCCTCAATCTGCCTCCCTGAGGAGCTCAGGGTCTGGACGAGTAGTGGTCCAAGGCATGGGGGTTGTTAATCTGTCAAAGGGTGTGACGGGTGATGAGGAAGCTGTGTTCTCAGGTTGGTGCAGTTCCTTCTGGGGTCTTCAGGCATCTAGTGTCAGTTCTTAGTGAGACGCCTGTGATTCAGCACCAGAGATCTTGTCTGCCGTAGCATAAGAACACAAGCTCAGCCGGACTGACACTCGGATAGGGTCAGTCCACGACCCGGCGTGTGGCTCTGCTTGTCCTGTGAGGACAGTTTCAGCCTTGGGACCTTGGGGTCTCTGAGTCTCAGAATCAAGACATGGGTGGAGGCACGGAGCCCCCGACCAGCACCCTCAGTTCCCAGGGATGACAGCCCCCTCTCCCTCTCCTCCCTTGGAGCCCGTCAGAGAACGCTGGGGACTGAGCTATGCCCCCAGGTAACATCTTTAAGTCCACACAGGAAGTTTTCTCTCAATGCCTGCCATCTCTGGCACCCGCTGGAGCAGAAACAGCCCACGCTGGTGTCCACTGGTGGAGTTGACTCTGCCCAGGCAGTGCAGGGCCCACTGGGCTGGACATCACACTTCTGCTGTAGTACTGGGTCAGAGAGCAAGGGACACATCTTATGACCTTTTATGCCTGATCTTTATGTCAGTCACCCTACTGCAGATAGGACACCAACTGGAACCAGAAATCATTCTGCTGGAAGCGCTGGTGTCACCTTTCCGCTCTGCTCGCCCGCCGCCCTCACTCCCTGGGGTGACGTGGGGATGATCATGTGGCCCACTGGTCACATGACTGGCATCGGGAAGCCCAGCCAGGCTCGGTGCTGGCTGCCCTCAGACCCGCAGGTGGCTCTGCCTCTCGGCCCAGATGACGCCCCCTACCCAGGCTACTCAGGACCCACCTCCGGGCAGAGTCTGTCTTCCCACTGGGCTGAGCACAAGCTACCTACTTACATAACTGTGGACAGGGTCCTTATATCCCGAAACATGTCTGACAGGTGTCTTGCCCTCTTAGCTGCTGGGTTTTCTGCTGTCTTAACGCACCAAGTTCACTTGTGTGGTGCCAGGTGTATTCTGGTTATCGCTAACACGTAGCAGCACAGCTGGTCTTTACAAGGAGATTTCGTGCAGAGTGACCTTCCTCATCCAGTTTTGTGTTTTAATAATTTACTTTTGAATGTTTTTGGATGATTTATACAGAGGGAGTCTATAAAGTTCACATCCAACTTAAAATAGTCGACTGCTTTACATGATCATGCTGACTGCTAACAAGAGCAATTTTATTTATTTTTTATTTTTCAATGTTTATTCCATTGAATAAGCATGAGGGAGGGGACTATTCTCATTTGTTACATTAGGAGAAAGATTTCAATATTTTTCCATTACATGTGATGTAACCTGAAGGTCAGGAGTGTCCACACCATGGCCCACAGGCTGCATGTGGCCCAGGATGGCTGTGTATGTAGCCTAGCAGAAAATTGTAAACTTACTTAAAATTGTATATGATTTTTCTGTGATTTTTTTGGGGGATCTCAATTGCAGTCTTTGAGGGTGTGAACATGGTAGATGGCAATGTTGTGTTGTGATGTCACATAAAGTAAACTCAGCCACACTGTCACTATCTGTGCCCCCTTGTGACTTCACTTTTACCCAGTGTGACGCTTCTGGTGTGCTATCCCCCAAGCACACCTGAAGTCAGACTGACATCATCAAACATCACAGGTGCTGTGACTTGGAGAGGCTGTGATTACCAACAATGTATCAACCTGCCGTTGTTGCAGCATTAGGTGTTTAACATGATTTAGGAGTCAGGTGAGCATTCTTATTTGATTATTAAGGCACTTCCCCCCCTGGACGGCACCTCACACAGCCCCGCCTCACTTCACCATCAGCCTCTGCCTCACCCTGCAGCCGAGATGTGGAAAGGCCAAACCTTGCTTTCTCTTTTCTCGTCAATTAATTTTCATAATAAACGTAAGTATAGCACCTTATCTATTATTATTTTTCTCAAATCCCAGCATGAGATATCTCAAAAGAAAACAGAACCCCCTAAAAGAAAATTATCATGAAGGAAGATTATTCAGTGACAAGTGGACAGATAACTACTTTTTTGTCGAGGCAAACAGTAAGTAAGGTGCTCTGCTTAATTTGTAGGGAATTTGTGCAAGTTTTCAAAGACTATGATTTGAGAAGGCATTATGTGCAAAAACAGGATTTTTTTGAAGGATTGTGCTGTAAGGACAAAATAGAGGAGCTGGGAAAAAGTCTGTCTTCTCAACATTTTTTTTGAAAAGTACAACTCAGGTTCTGTTGTAAAAGCTAGTTATGTAGTTGCATATTTAATAGCAAAACAATCAAAATATTTTGTGAGGGTGAGTTTATTAAGCAATATATGAGAAGCATTTCAGATATAATTTATCTGTTAAGACAACTGTTCTTCTTCTGATGTGGGCCAGAGAAGCCACAAGGTTGGACACCCCTGCTGCAGGTTAATTTTTTATACCATTTGTCAGCTTGATAATATTTCTTTATCTTATTTACTAAAACTTATAGAATTTGTATCAAGAGGAAGTCGAACTTTTCACATGCAATCTTTACACCTTGTAAAACATTGTATATTTTTTCCCTTGTTTTTCTTGAAGTAACGTGATGTATTAACTTTCATATGCTAAATTCAATCTTATATTCTTGAAAGAAACTGAACTTTATTGTGACATTCTCTTGTATTTTGTATGTGGGTGGATGGGCCTGGAGATTTCTTTATTGAAAATTTTTAATACTGTTATTCTACAGTAAATTCAAGGCTACTACATTGTTTTATTTTTTCTTAGGTCAGTTTTAGAAAGCTGTGTTTTTGTGGTAAGTTAACTGTTTTGTTTAAATTTTCAAATCCATCGCTCTTCGTTATTTTTACCTTTAAGCATCTGAGGCATCTGTGGGGATGTCACATTTTTTGCGTCTGATACTGGTTCACTGGCTTTTGAAAACGCTTATCCTGTTGAACACGGGGCTTCCTGGACAGTAGTTTCTGTTTACTGCTCCTTCTTCCTTCATGTCTGGCCCATCCTTCCTTTTTTTCCTTGTGCGTTTCATATTTTATTGTTGTCCTGGAAAATAGGACATTTTAAATAACGTGCTGTGCACCTCCAGACACGAAACCTTCCTCACCTGAACAGATTTAGGCTGCTGCTCTCTGTCGTTTTTAGTTTGTGTATTTACTTTCTTAGGCACTTTGTGAAGTCTGTTTTCATCGTGTGTGCCCACCTTGAAATCTCTGCTCAGCTGCTCTGGTGGTCAGCTCATGATGGGCAACGCTTTCCTGAGATGCCTAGTACCAGTAACTTGACCAGTCCTTGCCGAGATCTCCGTGAGCATGTGGGAAACACCCTGGACACACTGTCAGGTCACAGCCCTGCTGTCTTCTGCTCCCTGCCATGTGCGGCCGGAGTATAGCTGCAGGTGACAGGTGGCCTTTCTCAGTTCTTTCTTGAGCGTAGACACAGCCCCGGACTCACTCACATCCTGCCAGCTTACAGTACCACTGCGGGGTTTCTGAAGTCCCTCTGGATCCTTACGCCCTTTTAGCTGTTTCTCTTACGTTGTCTGGTAAGCCTATTGGTTGGCCCAACTGCTGCCCCAATGTCACCTGCTGTCTCAAGCAACCCCAATGCTCAAAAATTGACTGTAATTGTTTTTGACATGCACCGCTGTAGGGAAGCCTGCCCTGCTAAGCAAGCATCTTGTGTGTTAAATAAAGAAGCCTGGGGAGCGAGTCTTCCAGGCAGATACCCGACAGCTCAAATAACGCCAATTCTTAGGGATGGGCTTTGAGGAACTCCCCTCCATTCTCTCTAGGGGTTCCTAGCATTTTGCTGTGACTATAGGCTATTGGTTTGCAAACTTACTTAGACCTTGGAAGGAGGTGATGGGAATGGTAGAAATTAAAATATCATGGACCTCTTGTTTACTGAGATTCTGTTGTCTTCCCTGAATAAAAACACTCATCCCTGATTGCAATGCAACTTCGGTTAATTTCCAAAGCTTTCAAAACATTGATTCTGACCTAGATTGTGCAGTGTTCTCCTGAGTTTTATGAATGCGAAGTTTTCGAGGTTCTGACTTTGCTCTTTCCCCTGCTGTCCCCTTTCCTGGCTGGACTTTTCAGGGTTTTGTCCCAGGGCAGGAATTCCAGCCTGGCGGCTGCTCCCTTCACCATTTCCAATCTCTTACGCCATCTGGGCGCTGCCACTGCTCCCAGTGAGGGTCGGCGTTGGCTGTACCATCTTTATTTTGCTTTTTTGCAATTGATGTGACTTTTTGCTCTGGTTCTTTTCAAGATTTCTTTGTTGCTGTCAAAGAACAAGAACTTTGTTCTTTGAGGCTGCTGGTCCTCTTACTGTGTCTGCTAGATACTTGGGTTGCACGGAACACTTTTTTCTGTGACTGGGGTCACTGCCGGCATCTTGTTGACAAAAACCAGGAATGGGAAGGTTTCTGCGATGAATGGTGGAGTCCTCCAGTGCACTCCAGGGGCTCCCACTGCAGTTCCAGTGATGCTTCGTGGAGACACCACAGTGGGGACGGTTGGTACCTAAAGAGAAACGGCCCAGACTGAGGCCTCCCGGCGGTGGTGTTCAATGATTTGGACCCTCCCTTGGGACGGCCGTGATTTGTGACATCCCATTTTTATGGACAGCATGATCTCAGGGTTAAAAATATCCAAGACTCCAGGGGAGAGCCTCAGAGATGACCACACTGTGTATCTTGGGATGTCACAATGGTCCTTGTCCCAGAGAGAGAAATTGGAGAAGGGATTGGATGCTTTTTCCATTAGGAGCTGGCAGTCCAATGGCGCAAGGGATAGATTCCTTGTCTCACAAGAAGCAGCACACCAGTTAAATTCATCCAGGAGCTTTGGTTCTCAGGCATCTTAATACACTGAGAGGCTGATCAGTTGCATCAAGAATCTGGAAAAATCTGCTTTCTCCAGGCTCATTTTCCAGAAACTTACTCTGTAACAATAGCTTAGAATGTGGAATAGAGATGGAATAATTCTACCTCCACCTCTGAAATAAAGACTAAAACTCGAGGGAAAAAACACAAACAAACCTGCCCATAGTTTTTCATTAAGCAACTCTCCCATTTTTCTTTCCACATAGGCAAAGATGGACACACTCCATGTAAATTTTTCAATTTGCAGAATTCATAAGGTGTCAAGTCAGAAAAGTGAAAGATTCATTACACCCATCCCGTGCCTCTCAGAAGTTGTAATCATGCAGCTGGGGTCCGTTTACCTTCTCCCGGTGAAACCCACGGCCTCGCTAAGCAGGCGTTTGGGCGAGGAGGTGCTTTTTGTCTGTCGTGTGTGAGATGTTCATTGTCACATCACCCTCGTCCTTTGGTTCAGTAAGCGGAGAACAGCTGAGATGCACGGAGTCATCTCACTAATATAACTCTGAGAGGGGGAACAAATAAAGGACACGGGAGTCGCCGGTAACAGAGAGTTCATGCCAAAGCTTCCTCGCCTGATGGGTTTTTGCAGATAAATTCTTGGGGACGCAAAGGTGCCCAGCTCCTCATTTTAGACTGATAAGGGTAAGATTTTATGGCAGTCTAAGTTCCCACCACTTATCCAGAGCCATCTCCAGGGACTATGCGCTCTGAATGTTGACCTTCTCAGCTGAGAGAAGTTTTCTCAGTGTTACATAAAGTCCTTCTATTACGGCATCCTCTGACCCTGCTCCCAAGTAGATTTTCTCAATTTCTGATGTCTAAGCCAGTCACCTGAAACTCACCACACACAACTCCCTCTCTCTCCTCCCAGCATCCTCTATGTCTGGAGACGCGATTCCTGCTGCTTTTTTAGAAGGATAAATGCCATATTTTCTGTCCCTCAAGACAGGACAGCAGGAGCAGCCCCCAGAGAAGAGGGCAGCTTTTGTAACTCAGGAGTACTGCAAAAATTTGCATAGGTGATGAGATTCTATTGCTGCAAGAGCAACATGGCCACTTAATGTGAAGGACAAGGGTTTTAAATAATAGAAGCTCCTATTAGGTGAACTTAGAAGAAACTGAAAAGTTATACCAATAATGTGCACCCTTCAATGCCTTCTGCTCTGTGAATACATAAGTGGTCCTGAATCATTTATGCCAACATGCAGGAAACTGATAAATTTTGAACAAATTTAATTGAAATCACCCCTGGAGTGAGTGTGAAGGCAGGATTAAATTTAATGGTCTCACCGAGCATCACGGCCCTAGACCGCTCCTTCTGAAGTCTGCTTTTTTTTCCTAAATAAAAGATTTCAAACCTCAATCAAGAACGAATGTGAGTTTAATCACATCTTAGAAATGAAAAGCACATTACTCCACCATGTAATGAGACTTAAAGAAGATGTTTAACCAGACAAATCGCAAAGTTTAGCTTCACTTCAGTAGCAGGACACGGAGAAACATCTGCCCTGTGGGGAACTCAACAATGCTGTCTTCCAGGTCACAGGAGTGTCCTGCGATTCCTGTGCATTGTCACCACGAGACACCCAATCTAGGAAGGATGTCCATATCGCAGGGGGTGACACTCAACGTCTCCATGGAGGCGTAGCTGCTGGGTGCAGACAGATGGCTCATTAAGAATGTGGCACCCATCAAACCCGGTAGTTACAAACCCCAAACTGACACCTTAGGGACCACACATCTGAGTGGACAGCAGGGCAGCAGGATCTTCTGAACCACAGAAAGGTCAGGTGAGAGAATTCCCTGGAGTCCAAGCAGTGCGGTCATCCCATGCCGAATCCCATCTCGAAGTTGGATTCTGAGACTGGGAAAGGGCTGCTAATTTGTTTGCTCAATTTGTATTTTTGAATTATCTTAATAATACCAGCTATGTGCCCAACCTGGTTCCACCCACCCAGCATGGGCTGGGCCAGTGCAAGGATGGCCCAGGAGGAGGTGCCGAGATGCTCCCCTCTTTATTCTTCGGGGTCCTGGGACCGTCTCTCAGGAGCCAGCCTTGTGGGACACTGAATTTGCAATGCTAAAAAGAGTGTCTGTGCTAATAGGATGTCATGATCAGGAGAAGAAACTCCTCCCACTGAAATGGCATTCTAGGAAAGATGTCAGCCAGAGATTTCTGCAAATATAATGAATCATTTCTACATGAGAACAGTATTAAAAAAATAAACGTCAAAGCCAAAAAAACAGTTGTTGCTGGTATCAGGGAGAAAACACCAGCCACTGGCATTCCAGGGCATGAGGCAGCGAGGGCTGGAGACTTCCAGGGCCAGGAGAGAGGCCGGAGCCCAGACCTGAGGGCCGGGCAGCCTCGGGGCTACTCTGCAGACAGCTGGGGGGCTGCAGGGAGAGGAGGCAGCCCGCCCTGTGAAGGCAGCTTCGCGGCGTGTTGTGCAGGATGGGTGCCCACCTGGGCAGGAAGAGCAGGAGACCTTTTCCCATTTCAGGTGAGAGCCTCACATTTCAGTCGCACAGAGAAACAGGAAATCACCGTCCTTCCCGCATCACCCACAGCTCCTACTCTGTGCAAGTTTTACTTCCCATCTTGTTCCCCGTCTTCCTCACAACCACCCGGCAAGTCCCCGGCCTTAGGTGGACTCTGTGACAAGGGGCCGGGGAGGGCCACAGCAGAGCATCCTCTTCGGTGCAGCTCAGAGGGTGGCGGCATGAACGCCCCCGCAGCCCCTGCCCTGCACAGCTCTCGTCTGAGCGGCCCAAGCACATGAGAGTCGGCAGGCTGGGCCCGGCCCAAGTCAGCTCCCTGGGCCTGTCCTTGGATCGTACATTTTAACTTCATCTCCAGGTATAAAGCCATCAGCTGTGGCAGGCACTTTGATTTCTCTGGATGTCAGGCACCATTTCCAAAGGTAAATGTGCCCCAGGTTAGTCTTCGTGAGTCACCTGGCTTGGAACCAGGCGCACACCTGTCAGGTGCTGCTCTGTGACCTTCCACCTTCGTGTAATCCTTCACGCTTCCCATCAAAGACAGCCTCCTGCCAGCCCCGAGCTGAAAGCAGAATTATTCTCAAAGGAATTTATGACAAATACAATAATTCCTGTTAATGCAGGGATTGTTTTATCTACCAGCACATTGAGTACAGTATACCACCAGGAAACAGCCATTATGTCTGTGATTACTATATTATACTTAGAGAACACAATTAATCCTTTAATTAGAGTGAGAAATACCTGGTTTCCTCCGTACAGCTCCTGTGGTTCTGCTGTGGGGGAAGCAGATGCCCAGATGCTGGCGCAAAGCTGCCTGCCTCCTTGCAGGGGTGCTGGACAGAGTCAGGCCCCTTGCCGTGTTGTCACGTAGCCGCCAAGACCCGCACCAAGTTATCCTTCCTGCCCGACTTGTAGATGCTGCCAGTCCAATGCTCAGCGTGGGACCTCAGCAGTTTCTAAAGCCGTTCTTTCCCTGACTCAAGAGGGGACAGCATGTCAGCGCTCCCATGCCCTGGTCCTCCTAAGATAGGATTTGAAACATTCTCATTCTAAGAGCACCAGCATCTTCTCCCTGTGAGGAACGGGCTTGAGACCAGGCCAGGGGATCCCACTCCGCCCAAAGCTCCGCCCCAGCTCTCACCTCCCGGGGCCTGGTGTCAATAAAGAGTCTGAAAACTCAAAGGTAGTCATTTCCAAGCTGAGAAGCAAGTCAAGTGTGAGAGGGCAGAGAGCTGGATTCCTTAGCATCCCATTCTTCACAAATGCATTAGGGGATCAGATGCATTTCTGTGCCACGGTTCTTGTGCCATGGTCCTCCTCCAGAGGAAGGGCACCTGTGTGATGTCTGATAACTTCTCAGGAATAAACTGTGTCTCCCCAAGTTCGGATGAAGTCCTCCACCTCAAGTGGACAGTATTTGGAGAGGAGACTCTGGGAGAAAATTTGGCTTAGATGAAGTCCTAGGGGCTCTGAGATGGTCTTGCTGTCCTCACATGGAGATGCCACAGTGCCCCATGTGCTGAGACCACAAGGCGGCCTCAACCTAGAAGCCGGCCCTCCCCAGCTGACCATGTAGCTCCCTGACCTTGAACTTCCAGCCTCCAGAACTGTGAGAAAGTGAATCTCGGCTGTTCAGTCCCCCAGTCTGCGGCCTGTTGCGGTGGTCCCTGAGCAGATAGTTTCCAGGTCAACTTGTCATTGTCCAAGGGATGTGTGACCACTTTTTTTGTTGCTGTTTACAATCTATCAGGAGTGGTTTTTCTTGGCAATTAATTATAGTTCAATATAGCATTTGAAATGTTCTGATTATAAAAGCAATCCATGCAGCAATTTGTATAGTTGAGGAATATATTTTAATAATAAAACTAAAAAGACCATAATCTTACTTTCTTGATTTATTTAAACAAGGTAAGATGGTTTTCTTTTTCTATATGTACATATAGATGTTTGTTATTATTTTTTTTTTGGTATATTTGAGATCACTATATCATTTTTTAAAAAAATCTAATTTTAATGTTCACAATATGAGGAATTTTGCTTGCCATTATATAGTGTTCATAATCTAGACACAACACGCTATGTTGATTTTTTTCCTCACAAGTAGACCTGTTCAAATTTTTACCATTATGCATTGCACTGGAGAGTGTGTGTGTGTAAAACCGTTGGCATTTCCAATTATTTGCGTAGGCTGTATTTCGTAGGAGATGATTCCTAAACTTAATCAAATAAACTGATGTAACAACATTTGGGGCATATGTATTCTTTTCCATCCTGCAAGAAGAGAAGAAATACTGAACAATTTATCAACCCTTAGTATACAGTTCACACCTGGGCATTAGAGCACAGTTCACACCTGGATGTTAGGGCACAGTTCACATCTGGGTGTTAGGACACAGTTCACACCTGGGCATTAGAGCACAGTGCACACCTGGGTGTTAGGGCACAGTTCACATCTGGGTGTTAGGACACAGTTCACACCTGGGCATTAGGACACAGTTCACACCTGGGCATTAGAGCACAGTTCACACCTGGGCATGTTAGGGCACAGTGCACACCTGGGTGTTAGGGTGCAGTGCACATCTGGGTGTTAGGGTGCAGTGCACATCTGGGTGTTAGGACACAGTTCACACCTGGGCCTTAGAGCACAGTTCATACCTGGGTGTTATGACATAGTTTACACCTGGCACTGTTCACACCTGGGCATTAGATCCAGGTGAAGGGCAGCTTCTCCTGTCTTCTGGCTCTTTTCAGACACCTGTTTGCTTCAAAATCAAAGACAAATAATACTAAATTTTCAGAACTTGAGCCTGGTGAACATTTTATCCTTCCTAAGTGAGAGTAAATACTACACCAAAAAAATAAGAAATAACTATAAGGCCCTTGTCTGAGTGTTCTGAAAATTGTAGAAATGAAGAATTGTGACTACAGTGAAAGCTAAGAGGAGGGAGAGCCAAGGTCCATCCAGAAGAGCCAGGATGACCTTTTGGGTGCCCTTTATAAGTGATGACCTAGACTGGGAACAACCTCTGGAGAGTTTCACTGTGTCCAAGAACCAGCAGGCCCATCTAATTGTCTCAGGCCCAACGCCTGGTCCTCTGGGGCATGTGCAGTGAGGGGCATGGCCATTCCATACCCTTTTCACCTGCTGTTGTCAATGAGAAGCCCAGGGTCTGAAGTTAGTTTTTATTGCTGTTCGTATATTCCCTGTTTAAGTTTCTTTTAAGATTGCTTTCTACATGAGTAATGAAATGGAACCAGACTTTGGCTGCTGGATTTGGAAAAAGAGAGGGTCTGGATAATGAAGGTCAATGGCAAAGGTGGCGTTCTTCTCCCGGCTGCTCCCAGCCTCTCTCCAGGGACTCCACGTGGGTGCAAGTGAGCACCACAGATAAAGATCTATACTGGGAGAGGTCTGATAAATGTCTTTTTCTCTCTTAATTGTACAACTTCAAGTTCGTCTCTACATGAAGAATGCAGCCTGTCTTTGAAAATGTTCAAAGGCATTCTTTCCGCATTCTGAAGTTGTTTGTGCAAGATTTCTATTAATGTGTGCTGTAGGAGTGGCATTTTACCAGGGGGCTTTATGTTAAATGTTGCAAATATACAGGGGAAACATTAAAACACAGATAGTTATGTTGGTTATTACATGAAGTTAGACTCTCCAAGAACTCTGAATGTGGGTGAGAGTCTCAGGTTCAGGATTCAGAAAAAAAAAAAAAGAACGCTGTGTGGGATAGGGTAGGAATAAAAATATGAAGGCTTTAATGATTTGTAAGACCATCACTGCCAATGATTCTTTACTTTAACAAAGTTGTTTCTCTGTATACTTGCATTCCATTCTTGCTCTTACCTTTCATTTTATGTAAAGATGCTGTGGATTTTATTTGACATCAGATGATTCTGACAAGTTTATGCTAGCAAAGTATGCAATTAAATGCGATTCCAATCTTTTTAATTAATTGAATTACCACCAGGGTAAGAGTAATGTTGTAAAACTATGTGTATGTGGGTGGTGTTCCCTTTGGCAAGCAACATGCGCATAGGACGAAACCATGATCAAAAAGAAAGGAATATTTAATTTGAAATTAAAATAGCATATCACATTGTTTAATAGAAAGAAAATGAAAACCCCACAAGGCCGGCATTCTCTGCAAATATGTTTATGTCTCTTAGGCATGATTTATGTCTCTTAGGCGACCGGCTTCTGATTTGGGGACTTTTCCTCTCTTCACCCCTCTGACCTCCGGGATGAGTCAGACGGTGGAGGGCTCTGGGCCGGCTGCTCCTCCCAGGCCCCTCCTCACAGAGCAATCACGGTGCACGCTGCCCCTCCGGGGACGGCTCTTCACCACGCGGGGTAGGACCCAGCAGCAGGGGGCCCTGCAGGCCTCCGTGTCTGTACCGCCACATGGAGCTCCCTCACTGCTGCCGGGTCTGAGTGGGTGTCACCACGTTCTCGACATGACTGAAAGGGTGCTGGGAAAGTGTTTCCTTGCTTCGGAGTTGTGAGACAAGAAGTTGGTCAGGCGTGGGCCGTCAAAATAACACAGGACGAGGGGTGCTGACGGCAGTGTTCCCAGCCAGTGTCAGTGTGGTGGGGGCCGCACAAGAGGCCGCAGCTAATCACAGCAATGGCTTTGCCAGGTGGGCGCCATGTTCACTGTCTCCAGTAGTTAGATGAGGATGCTGTATCTTTAGGAGGTCACCTGAGTTTTCAGGGCAGCATGAAAGTGGGGCCTTGGCCTGGCCTGGATACCAGCCCTGAGAGCCTCAACAGGCAGTGTGGCTCAGCCTGGCCCTGTGGACTCTGTGGCCAGACTGTTCCTTATGGACAGGGGCTGTTCTGTGCTAGATATCAAAGGCCAGTATCATCTACAAGTTGTGGCAAGGTCCCACCTGTGTCAAGTATGCCCTGGGGTGAGGTCACCCTCTGGGAACCATGAGGGCTTTTGCTTTTTGACTCAGGCTCCTACTTGCCAGCCCCGAGGTTTGGCCCCTGGAGGTGTGCAGTGGTCCCCTGAGTTGGCACTGCCTCACCCCACCACCTTCCTCTGTCCTTGGGCTGGAGCACAGGTCTTTCAGAAGCTGATGGGGCTGCAGCCTCAGGCCTGGGGACCCTCAAACCAGGACCCTGCGGCCAGGGTGTGCTGCAGTGTGGGTAGTTCACAGTGTGACTCCTGGAGGGAAAGCACAACCAGGGACTTTTGGACCAACGGTCTGAGCAGAAACACAAAAGCTGGAGGCACTGAAAAAGGACAGTCTATCCCCTGGCTTCACTCTGAGGGGACAAGGAGCACGGACGGTGCCCACAGAGGGTGGCCATGGGAGGGAGAGGTGGGCGGGCAGGGCACAGAGGACGGCCAGTAGGCCAGTGTCAGGTCACTCTGCCCCTGGGCCTCCGGCTTGACCCCCTCATTAAGGTTCCCTGGAAAAGGCAAGGAAACCGATCTTGCTGGAGCAAGCCAAGTTCCTTCCCCTCGAGGCACTCGGCTGTACCCCTATGGGGTTCTGCCAGCACCTCCTTCCCCCAGGGAGCATTTTGTACACAGTTGCCGTGGACATCTGAGCTAAGACGTGTCCTCACCAGCCAGGGGAAAGGTCTTCACACGTAGGCCAGAAGCATCAGCAACACGGCGTCATCTGAGCCAGAGGTATGGAGGGAAAAACAGTTGCAGGGCCCCCGAGAAGGCCAGAGGAGGAGGGGCAGAGAGATGCTGGGAAGAAGGCAGGTCCCCTAGCCTAAGCAAGTGAGGCCCCTGCACCCCAGCACCAGGCTGTAGGGAGCCATGTGCCCTTTCCTGACAGCCATGGTCAACGCTGCTGGCTGTTACAATTTTTTGTTTTTAATTTCCAGGCACCACATTGAGAGCACCAGCCGCTGGGCTGTCGCTGTATTCGCCAGTTCTTGGCCCTCCCCAGTTCCACAGACTCGGCCCGATGGTGTCAGGTCCAGCCCCACACAGGTCTCCCCGGAGGTAATTCAAGTGTAACTCATTGTCGTAGTCAAGGAAACCGGGGCCAGCAGGGGTGAGTGACTTGCCCAGGGTCACACAGTGCAGGCTCAGGCCACGGCCAACTGAGGACGCCCAGGCCATGAGCAGCTCAGTGGCTCACCCAACCACCCAAATCAATTATCTTGAAAACATACATTTCCATTTAGTGATTCATGCCGAGTCTAATTCACTTGCTGTTTAATGTCACTTAGAACTGTCCAGGGACTATAACAACCCCACACAGAGAACAGATTTTAAAAGTATATTTTAAAGTTAAAGATGGGGCTTTAATATTCTCCAGGATTTCAAATCCCTGGGCAAAGAATGTCAGCTTAGATTTAAAAGAAGCCCTCTAATATCTGCCTCTGGAAAAGAAAAAGGCAGCATGGGCCTTCCAGAAAGCAGAAGACTCACCTTTTTCAAATTACAGTTTTCAAGTCTGATACAGCCAGATAATAATCAGCGGCTCAAATAAAATCATTATTTTGTCAGAGAGAAAAAGCATGTTCAAGGGGAAAATTAATGACAGCAGAGAAAGAACAAAGTTGAGTCCTAACGGGGAGACTTTCTCTAAGATTAAAGGAGTGCTTGCCCTTGATTTTGCTTCAGGTGTTACTCTAAAATCATCTTAAAGGTTACATGAAAATCTTGCCTTGACAAAAGCAGAGATTGGGAAACCCGTTCAGGAGAAACAAGAAACGTGACCCCTTCTCCATCTACACTTCAAATGTGTAGGTAAATCTATTTATTTTCCATAGGCTGTTAGTTCTCTCTTTTAATCTTAACTATCACAACATTGTTTTAACCTAGGGGGCAAAATGAACAGCGAAAATTAAGGTGACCCCAAAGCAGGCTATCCTCCCACGGGGAGAAAAGTTCATTCTTGATGATTCAGAAGGAAATTTAAAGGGGCAGCCAAATCTTTTTAACTCAAATTCAAAGTGCAAAGTCTTCAAAGTGGTGTGGTCAAATTTGGGCAACCAACTCTTCACTAAAACATCATCAGATTTTAATTTAGTGACTCCAGACTAGGAGGGGGACTGGGTGGCTCTGTCCCCCACATGGCTCTCCTATGGCACCGTCCTGAGGGACCCACACTCAGAAAGGGTCTGTGTAGACATGGGCAGGCGGGTGGGGGGCAGGCCATCTGCCTCCCCTCCTGCAAGGACTTGTCTCTAGTTGGCCACATTTACTGTACTGGCCTGACCCTTGCTGTGCCCATCACCCCCTTCCTCCTGCTGAGGGCTGGCCCTGCAGGCCTGGACTATGCTGCTGGCCACCATTTCGGGAGCTGGAGGACGGGTCAGCAGGCTTGTGGCCTGAGGTGGAGGGGAGGGGACAGAGCCCTCTGCGAACGAGGCTTCTGCGTGTCCTTTCGGTCCTTCATACGTTTCCCAACCAGGGCAGCCCTTGCCTCCTCTAAAATCTCCTGGGGGACCATACTCAGCCATTGTGTGATCGCTGCTGGACCATCACTGCATCGGTTTTATTTACTTATTTCATTTTCTCTTAGGAGGGTGAAATTGCTCAGAGGTGCAACTCAGGGAAAGTTCTCACTCACCACTTCCCAAAGCTTGTCCCAAATCCTCACTTCTTTTGAGTTCTGCAAAGATCATCATCCAGTGGGAAATTACTATAAGAAAGTAAGTTCAATCCTTGCTGATGTTCTCAGATTTGGGGCAAGGAAGCATATCTGATACTTGAATCTGTGAGTGTGCTTCCCTTGAACAAAATAAGATAATTGTTGTTACAAGATGGACAATGAGAGCATGTCCCACTGAGACAGGTGAATCATTCCATTTTTCCTGCAACCTTCAGTTACCTTGTTCTTGGGACCAGCACCTGTGTCTTCTGCAGCCAAGGTGGCTCTACAGTCTAATTTCCAGACTTTCGACTCATGATAACATAGAAATATTTATTCAAAACAATTTCCAGAGAGTTCTGGCTCTATCAGACTGAATGAGACTTTGAACATCTCAGTGCTTGAGGGTCTGGAGGGGACCACACACCAAGTCTCAGGCAGGGCATGAACGCCACCCAAAAAGGGGGGTGTTGATGAGCAGCAGACCCATGTCCTTCTGGAGCACAGTTTGCGCATCTGGTTGAGGGTCAATTAACGTCCTTGTTAGGCAAGGAAGATGTACAAAGTCATGACATAGAAACTCACATTTCCTTTTGAAAGGTTAGATGCATTCAGACCCTGGAGATATTCATCAGAGTGTGGGTTGTATTTCTACCTGTGGGGGGAGTAATGAACCAACTACTGGGCAGAAAACTTGGGGCCTCCCGGGCAGGAGTAGGGGGGTGCCGGGCCCTTCCACGTAGCTCCTAGATCACAGAGCGGCACAGGTGCACCTGTGTGTGCAGACCGTCGGGGAGCACGGGGAACTGTTGGGAACAGACGGAGGACCGGGTGGGGAAGAGGGGCACTGAAGGCTCATATCCACCACATGACAGGGTGATGCCTTCCCAGTCGGAGATAATAAGTTCAGACGTGTTTCATATCTACTAAGTTTCTTCTGAATGGAAAAAAAAGAAGCTTTAATTTCAAACCATATTTGAACTCCAGTCCCATTTACATCTCCTTTATTCAAATGCAAACAAAGTAGCAGAGCTGGATATCAGCCCAAGACAGAGCTCGTCTCGTACTAGAGAAATTCTCCTTCTCATGAAAAGCTGCAGTATTTACGCAGAGCAGAGAAGGAGAGAAAGTGAGTGGGAGGGAGAAGCGTGCAGCCTACAGACGAGTGATGAGCTTTAAGAGGGACGCAGAGACCAGCGGTGCAGCTGGACCCTCAGTGCACCCAGGCTTCCCGCTGGGCCCAGGAGCTCCACTTGGGACTCAGCTGGGTAAAGAGCCTTGCTGACATGCTCCTCCGAAAACAGGAGCTGGTGGTTGGTCCCCCTCTGCCCCTGGATACCGATGGAGAGGCGGAAGGGGGAAGGGTGCACTGCAGCCCAGAAGCCAGAGGTCAAACCGAAGGGAAGAAGTACCTGGGAGAGGCAGGCCGGTTGCAGCATGTGTTCCAGAAGTTTCCACGCAGTGGAGGAGGAACTGCGGCCTGAGCAGCTTTCAGCCGTCATGGCATGTGCCTAGACCAAGGGCATGTGTGTGCCTGTCCTGCCAGGGTAGGCTGGCCTCGGGGGCGTGCTAGTGTCCCCTTAGGGCTACATGGGGTCTAAAGAGGGCCCTGGATGCACAGTTCCCCGAGATTTCTCAGACCTTGAAAACTACAACAGTTAATTCTAAGCGTGACTCGGAACTTGCTCCCAAGAAGCAGTAAGCAGCTGCGAGATTGGAAAGGTGCTAATCTTACTGCTGTACACACCCGTATTTTTTAGGGCATATGGCCTTGTGGGGCACTCCTGGCAAACATTCCAGCTAATTCAACGTGTTCCTCCCAGACCTGAGTGTGATATTTTGCTTGGAACTGACACACAACCACGTCTTTGGAGTGGTGTGTGTGGAACGCTGCTTTACAGAGAAGCCATAATTGTCACCGGTTCCAACTGGATGATGGATATGCTTAAGGCTCTTAGCAGACTTTGGCAGGCGTGTTTACTTTCTGGGAAGCGCAAACATCATGGTATTGTCAGGGCTATGAATAGAGCTTTTGTGAGGGTGTTATGGGAATTATGGTATTTAACGAGACACTTCTTACTCAAAGATAACTTTCAAACGTATTTAAAGTGCATTTCTTGACAGATTGTTATTGTAAGTGGATCTGGGCAAATCACCCATACTTTGAGGAATTCAGCAGCACAAGAGGTGGCTTTGCAATGCAACCCTTCTGCAGGAGGGCAGGAGGCCGCAGAGGAGGTGCAGGGAAGGAAGCGTCTGTCCTTCCTTCAGCATCTGCTCAGCACAGGCCGAGTGTAAAAACCAAGGCCCTAGGTTCATAGCAACTGGTGTTGTGGCTTACAAGGAGCCCCACAATCCCACACAGCTGGGAAGAGAGGGGCGGGGACGGTGTTCTGTGGGTGTGGTACGTCGGGGACAAGAACTCACCGCAGGAGGCCTTCCTGTCCCCCAGGAAAGATGGCGCTGCCTTTGCAGAGGTGGAGTGTGTGGAAGCTGCATGAATCTGAACTTGACTTGCAGGTGGAACGTTTCTACTCCTGAAGGACGGAGACACCACCATGCACGTTCCAGAGCACTGTGGGCTGGTGAAGAAATTGGAAAACAGGCGGGGACATTGAGGGAAGCTTTAAAACACCTAAATTATCCAACTGATAGAAAGTGCTGTCTCTCTCCTCTGGCACATCTAGAAAAGACCAAAAGACCTCAAGGGAGGTCAGCTGCCGCTCCAGGTTTCTAGAATGATCTGTATTCCATCAAAGCAGTTAAACAGCCAGACTGTCCTTCATGCCCCAGGATTATGTGTCCTGGGCTTAATCAATCACGCACCTCTTGGACGCCACCTGGGCGTCACCCTACCAAGCAGCAGGGGAGGAGAACAGTACAGGTGCTGGACAAGTCACCGTTGACCACATCAGTCCTGACGACTAGACTGACAGGTAAGAACAGGCCGCTGCCCCCAGGCACAGCCCAGTCCCCACTCGCACGCTCACCTCCTCCTGACCCAGACACCCCAGGGGCCACTCTGCCACCTGTTTGAATTACAAACTTTGAAATATTTATTCCATATGGTTATGAAAACCTGATACTAGTATACAACATTTGATCTTGTTCTTAAAAAAAAAAATCAAAAGAGCAGAGAGGAATGGAATTGCATCCCAGCTTCCTTTAGGTAACCAGTAACCAGGGAGGTCATTGTCACACCACTTTCCACTCCTGTCATGGAGCCCAGAGCCCCCCAGCTCCTGTGACCAGGATCAGGTTAGTGAGAGAAGTGGCAGGATCGTGTCTTAAGGGAAAGTACTGGCAGCCAAAAGTCCAGGCATGAGAGGCCCCTAATCAGAGCACTGAGCCCAAAGCTGGCGTGCTCCAGAGGGCTGAGGGGGAGTGGAAGGCAGAACATGAACAAATCAACAATTTGGCATAAATTGTATAAAACTCAGTTTGATTCCTAAGTAGAAAGATTAACAAAATGCCACAAATTCGACAAAGCAGTGTTTAAGCATTTGCAAGGAACAGTGCTCACCATTCTGAGCAAATGTGAGCAGAGTGTCTGTGCTGCCGGGGTTGCTGCCAGGTCGGGCAGCAGGAGAACGGCCTCGCCCCTGACTCCAGAGCCTACTGACCCACGGTCTTGACGTCCTTCCAACCGCCGTGCTGATTAGAAATCACGGCAGGATGGAAAAGGAAGAGCGGCATTCTCCAAAGGGGGCACGTCCTCAGCATCCAGGCCTGGGAACTTTTTATTGTCGGAAACCACATCAGTTCAGCTGTCATCAAACAAGATCTCATTCAAGAAACTTCTGGTACATATACTTAAAAATGTGCATTCTTTTATAAAAATTTAACTATCTTATACTTAATAAAGTCAACAAAATCCTACTTGTCAATTCTAATGTCAACTATCCCTTTTATGACTTTTTCAGTGTCCTTGTTTTGCTGGGAAGTGTTTGAGTATTTGGGGCCAGCAGCGAGGTCCACAGTGTCCACCCGTCCTCCTGATGGGCATCAGCAGTAAGTGGATGAAAAGCAAGAAAATGTTTTTCTGTCATGTTGCTGAAGGCACAGGTATTCTTCTTCATCTTTCCATATTTCAAGTGGGTCTTCGTCAGCATCAAACAATAATTTCAAAATGCCGTCTATGGAGAGCTCAGTCAGTTCCACGTGTGGTTCTTGGGGTGGCTCGGTGATGTCAGCCTGGAGAGAAGGAAATGCTACTTTAACCTGTGACATCACGATTCTCAGAGTCAGGGAACCTTTCATACATTCTCTAAAACGCCTGTAACAGCTGCCTGTTCTTCAAGTGATTCACGTATGTCATCCTGCTCATCAAAGACCTTTCTTAACTGGGGAAAATGTTCAAATTTCTTTTTGAAGAAGTTTTTTGAAAAAATATAGCTTTTCCCAAAATGTTTGGATGTTTGGCCACATACCATATGTAGACTCAGTTTGCCTTGCAAAGAAATACTCAAGTCATTTTGATTGACATGATATCATACAGAAATGATATATTCCTATAGAAATCTTTTCTCAATAATTCACATCGCTGATTCTGTTCTTCATAAGCTTTAAGTACGTGTTTTTTGTGGAGATAAAATTTTGGCTCACACCTGTCCCTGAGATGGCCAGAACACTTTAGAATATGGCAAATCTCACTGAATCTACCATTCTTCAGCTTTAGCACACTACAAAATGGACACGCCACAATGAATTTTCAGGAATATAGTTAACAATTCTTATAATTTGTTTCATCAAAGGTGCTTAAAATAGTGGCTTTTAGCACATTTTGCTGGTACAAGATACCATGAAAAAAAAGAGAGAGAGCCTCTGGGTCTATTAATACTTTTTTTTTTTTTAATCTGTGCAATCAACCCCGAGGACAGAGCACTCCCCTGCAGCTCCCTCCCTGGGGATGTTAGATGGGCAGCACCTGCCGCTGGGGTTCAGCGAGGGTGCTGGTCTCGACAACTACCCCAGGCTTTGATGGTGACCTCCTGGCACCTCCAAGGTGCTGTATTCTGCTGTAAGTGTGGCTCTCACGTAGGTGGGTGAGCTCATGGGTTCACACACATGTCGGAGAGGGCCTATGGTGCAGAGCCTCTGGGCTCGGATCGCTGCGCAGGGCCCACTAGCCTGAGCTACCCATGTGGATGAGGGTCCTGAGCCCACCATTTGGCAGCTAATTCCTTGCACATGTTCCCCTGTCCTGTGGCATGTCCTCTGAAAGAGAGCGGCCAAATGCCCTCCTACAGGGTACGCTGACTCTCCCTACAAACCATGAGCGTCAGCAATCACCACCTGCATTGTACCCTGGAAGGAAGGGGATTCCAGAAGTTCCAAGGAAAGTACAAAGGGGTAACTGATCATGTTGGTATTTGAATTAGACCTTGACTGTGGAGCCAGCATCTTAGTTACCCAGAACATTGACAAACTTCCAGCAATTAACCTGGGAATGCAGGCTTCGGTCCTGTCCGTGGTACGAAGCATAAAAAAGCAGAAAGGTCACTGGTCCTGGTACAAAACGATAAGTTTCTACATAGCAGACACTGAGCTGGGAGTCATGGACAATAATCCCTACAGAGGATGGGACAGAGAGAGTGTACCAAACCTGCTGGGGTCCATCAGAAGTCGGGGTGCCCCCACATCCCCCTTCATGCTGATGGGCATTCCAGGGCTCACAGGGCCTCAACAGCTCACCCTGGGTCCTGCTGTCGGGCTGGCACTGACACGGCTTGGGTGCCTCTTGGGTGAGAGAAGGGTTCACTCCCTCCCCCCATGTCAGTGCCCTAGGTGGCCTCAGCGAAGCAGCACAGGCTGGGGCTGGGGACAGAAGCTCCAAGTCCCGTCCAGGGCTGGCTCCCTTGAGGCTCTGAGGGAGAAGGCTGCCGGGTCTCACTACGGGGCTGCTCCCCCAGCTGTCCTTGCTGCCCCAGAGCCTGCCCCTCCGCTGGTAGACGCTTCACACCCTCTGCCTCCTGTCCAGACTCCCGTCTGATGAGGGCACCTGCCATGTTTGCCCAGGGCACACCCTGCCTCAGGAGGGCCACATCTTAACTTCGAGGATGCTAGGTTCTATTAATAGATTTTATTTTACTTTTAGTTGACACATCCAATCTGTACAGATCTCCAGGGTTTGATGTGATGTTCTGGTAGGCAGATACAAAGCATCCTGATGAAACCAATGTAATCACACACCCACCACCTCATTTAGGCTGCACTCAGGGCCGGTCACCCCGAGCCCCCTCTTCCGGCCTCCCTGTTGAATCTACCCCCCACTGCGCAGCAAACGGCAGCACTTCATCCCCCACCTGCGTTTGCCCATGGACAGCTCCCCGCAGTGCCCTCTGCCCACTCCCTGGGTCTGAGACCCTCGTCTGCAACCCACAGACACGTGGCCGCCGCGGAGACCCGTCTCTCTGAGCCCGGCCTGCTTTACTTAGCGTAACAACCTCCAGTTCACCTGCCTTCCTCAGATGACAGGATTTCACTCTTTTAATGGAGAAAAAGCATCCTGTTGTAAACACTCCACGTTCACTTCCGTCCACTCTGAGCTGGATTTCTTACCACGATTACTGTGAATGGCTCTGTGATAAACACGGGGTGCCAAGGGCGCTTCCTTCCCACAGACACCCGGCAGTGGGGCTGCTGGGTCAGGCAGTGGTTCTAGTTTTGGTTTTTGGAGGAAGCCTGTACCATTTCCCGTGGGGCTTTGCTAATTCCTCCTCCCCCCAAGTGTGTGTAAGGCCCCTTCTCTACACAGCCAGTGCTACCCACCTCTTTTATGCAGTGCGCATATTTCTAAATAACAGTTGAACTCTGGCATCCTGGGGTTGTGATTTCAACATGAATTTACGGGAATTCCACCTACATTTAAGGAGAGGTGACCTAGCACTCAATGGTCTCAATAAATAATACTTTAATGCAATTAAATGCCAAAAATAATGCAAAAAAAATCCATGGTGATAAAATATAAGAAATTTGCCTAAATGCAGGGTCAGAATTTCCAATTTTTGCTCTTGTCTTCAGGCTCCCCTATTACCCGGCTCAGTCCTATTACAGATCCTGCCTTTATTTAAACGTTTGATACTTTATAAATAATAAACTTTTATTTCCATTAATCTTACTGTTTTAAGAAACACTGTGCTCAGTGCTACTGATCCAGTGATAGAGTCTGTTGTCACCCCTTAAACCTGCTGCAGGTGGCCGGCCTCGGCCTGCTGCGACCTGGGCCACAGCCTCCCCACCTGCGTGCTGCCCCCTGCCCCACTCCCTCCACCCCTGTTCATGGAAAAACTGTCTCCCATGAAGCTGGTCCCTGGTGCCAAGAAGCTTCTGGACTTGGCTGTCAGCACCAGGCTGCACAGCAGGCGGTGAGTGGGCCGACATCCAAGCAAGCTTTTTCTGCATTCACAGCTGCTCCCCATCACTTGCAACACCGTTTAACCCCCACGAGCTCTTCCCCGTGTACTCCAGTCCTGGCTTTTGTAGTCTGGCGGAGATGGAGAGATCAACCTGAGTGCTTGGGGGGCTGCATCAGAACATGGCTTGGTTCATGCTGTCTGGGGCATAGACATTGGGGTGCCCAGGGGTCGGGTCTTCCCAGCAGGCAGAGTCCGTACCCTTGTTGTGCAAGGGAGGCCCAGACGGGGAGGTCAGGAGTGGAAGTTGACCCCAGAGATGGGCCAGCCCCCAAGCTCCCATGTTGACAACCCGGCACAGGAGGAGACCCCAGTGTCCTCCCTGCAGGCCCTGGGCCAAGAGCATTGCCCCTAGGAGCCCGACACTCATTCTATCCGAGGTGCCGAGTGACAGTGTGAGGGAGTTACATCTCACACGGCCCTTTCTTGACCCCTGCTCCTGCAGGGGCCTGAACCCCCTTCCTTCTGTCGTCAAGGTGGTGGCACTGCTCCTCCAGCTGCACTGCGGTGACCCCAGCCTGGACCACTAGCATCTGAGTGACTCCGTCACAGTCATCCCTGGACCTGTGTGAGCTCGCTGCCTCGCAGCAGACATGCCCTGCTCCTTATAGTGTGGGCTGTTGGCAGCAGCACCTATGCCAGAATTGAAGTGACAGTTCTGTCATGGAGGCTGGGCAGGGTGCTCCTCAGGCATTAGTAACCCAGGTGTCCTATAAAGCCTCGTCACTTCCGCTGAGAATTGTCTAACTTTTCTTTACACTGTGAGGCCCCTGTTCTTTCTGCAGTGTGACGAAGCTGCATGCATAAGCTGAGAGGCACTTCCACGGACTCCTGCAAGGGCTGTCCTTCTCTGGGAGCTTCGTCCTTCCAACCACAGCCATCTAAGTCAGCGATCAAGGGCAATGTGGGCAGGTGTGCACTCATAATCCAGCCAGAGTTGGCCTTGTCACACCTGGCTGATTTGGGGTGTCCCCTCGACCTACACTCACCAGAGGTTGGCCCTGATAGCCACCTGAGGCCTGTGCTGACCACCTCAGCAGATTATTGTCCTTTCAATTGGCCCTATTTTTAAAAAGTAATTTACTTCATCAAGCACAGTTGGGGTCTCAGCCAGGACTGTCAGGGGCTGTACACCCAGAGCCCTGATTTTGATGGTTCTCTGCATGTCTCAAGAGAGGATTCCCTGAGCTTCCTGAGGGAGAATGGGTGCGTGCACATTTAGCATTCTAAGATGGGTTCTCCCTGCTTTAAACAATTTGTATATAATTGATGCTAATCAGCTCTGTTGCACAGGACAGAAGCAGTCATAATCTATCAGGGATGTAACAAACGAGCTCATGAGATCCCCAAACTCTGCCATCCATGTGAAGATGCTTTTGGAAGGATAGTTATTCAAAAGCTTCAAAGAGAGGGCTGGCTGGGTTAGCAGCTCCCCAAGCCACAGCTTTCACCTGCCACAAACACTGGAAGCACAACCTGCGTGTGGGGGGTGCCTGCAGACTGGCCGCTGTGTGCACTTAAGTCTCCAGTTTGGAATGAGCTGCGTAAAGCTGGCAGAGTAGCTGAGGGTCTTCACACTGGACCCCCTCCCTCTGGTTCTTTCCCCAGGGAGATTTATTTTCTCCAAAGAGAGAGATGCACATTTAATCTGACAAATACATGACTAGCATTTGTAGAAGTATCTGAGGTTTTTAAGTGAAAAGATTTCTACTAGTTTAAAAGGCAAAAAAAGCACCACAAATTTCTTCTTCAATATGTATGCTTTCAAAGTTCTCCGAACGGTTTCTGTGAGGCTGTCTGAGTTCCTTTCTTTGTTTCTAGAACATTTAGTCCCTGTGCTTCAAAGTAGCAGCAGGGAGGACCACCAGGGAGGACCTTCTGTAGCTTTAACTGCAGCGCCCGAGATGCCAGAGCAGCGGATCTCTGCACTTGATTCCACAGCCCACGTCACGCTCTCCGTGTGTAAAACAAATCTCCCTGCATCAGCTGTGCTACAGCGAAACTGTAAAAATCTTGGAAAACTTTGCCAACATTACTCAAAATAGGCAGCTAGGTTTTCTATTTTAATTTTTTTTTTATCATTTCCAGGTGCATTGGGGGATGAGAGAGTTCTAATGGACCTAAATTGGCTGCATGCTTCAAACTCCAAAAGTTACACTCACACATGTTGAAGAGACGTCGCTTTAGAGACATAAAGGCAGGTAATATGTCCCCAAACCAAGCACAGTGATTTGCAGAACCACTCATCACACTTTCAGTGAATGCCTGAATGTTGCTATTTTCTTCAAAATATTCTTATCTCAGAAATTGTTTCCTGACCCCAAACTGTGGGAAGAGATGGCCCTGTCACTGGCTAGAAGGACTTTCAGCATTAGGCTGCACAGATGCCAAAAAGTGCTGAGGACTCAAGATCCAATTTAGGAACCTGAGACAGAATGTCACTCGCCACCGACAGACCCCGAGGCTCCACCAACGCGCGGTGGCACAGTGCGGATTCGCTCAGGCTGGCAATTATGTTTTCCTGCCGGGGCAGACAAGTTGTGCTGACAGCCCTTATTTTGGACAGAGCACTGAATTCTACCTGGAAATTTAAAAAGTTGAAATATAGCAAAGAATTATCTTTTCATGAAAATATTCACTAGTACATATCTATCAAACCAGAAAGGTGTTTGTGCCTGTGATTTTTTTTTAATTATAAGGAATTTAGCACAAGAAGATTGGGGTTATTTCTTTTGATATTAGATCTAGGAGCAGGTAGACTTTACCACTCAAAAGATTGTACTTCCACTTTGGAATCTTAGGATTATGAACATTGGCATGAAAAGCGTATTGACAGATGGGTAAAGGAGAAAGTTCAAGAAGCCAAGGTCACAACGATGACCAACGAAGCCTCCCCCTGCTCTCCCTGCCCTGAGCTTCAGAACTTCCCTGGACAATCCTGGGAATGTGTTGAGCTTCTTCCCAAGGGAACTGTCCCACAGATCCCTGACCACGGCCGACACCTCCTCAAAGCACTTTCAAAAGCGCCTGATTGTTTGAAATGACTTGCCTCCTGCTTCCAAAGCTTTCCCCACCTGCCCCATACTTCCTGGGGTGCATTTCACACTACTTTCTGGTGACAAGGTGCCGTTTGGGGTGTCCCAGAGTGGCAACCATGCACGTCACACCTCCGTCCACCTCCCGGCCTGGGGGCTTCTGCTCCCAGCCCCGGTGTGCAGACTCAGCACCACCTACGTCGGCTGACTCTCTCTCACTTGACTCCAGGTGACCAGCGTGCGGGCGCCCCACCCTGCCCCGGAGAGCAAGCTCCTTCCTCCCCTGTGGGAGCTGTTCAGGCGTGGACTTTGCTCTGCACCTTCTCATCACCACAACGCACCCAGCACAGGCCCCGGCACACGGGAATCCGTCCAGAGACCCTGTTGGCCTCGAATCTGCCCAGGAGAGAGGACACTCCTCTAGCCAGAGTCCTCGGTGACTCAGAGATTCTGTCTCCTCCCACATGTGAGATTCTTGGCCTTGAGGAGTGGGTGACAGTGTCATCGGTGCAGAAGGGCAGAGTCACCTGGCGGGGGCGGCAGCTACCAGCAGGGAGAGCTTCAGCGAAGGGACTGAAATGCAGTGACTTGGTCCCTGTCAGACTTCCTTCCTAATTGGTGACATGATGCCAGGTGCAGGGTGTGCGCCCCTGTTGGGGGAAGGGCTCGGTTCTCATCAGCAGGGATGGGAAGGACAAGGCTCTTCTCTGGAACAATCACCCTTTCCCACCAGCCACTCTCAGAGAGGATCTTTGGGGACATACTCATGAAATACGCTGCTATACCCTGTTTACTATGAGCACCTAAGAACCATCTTCAAGGCTTCATTACACTTAAAGTCTGGGGTCTTCGGGTATTTGCCCAAACGGGCCAAGGATGTGTGGCCGAGCTCTGCGCTGTAGGTCTGCGTCTGGCTGAGATTAAACCTGGTGCCGGGAGCAGCCTGGGCGGGTCCCTGAGGGCCACAGAGCAGTCACAGTTTGCACCTGGCCTTTACTGTTGCTCTCAGGCTATTTGTTCTTTTTGACACATGTTTAAAAAATTATTACAAAAGATATAATTAGAATATTTAATAAGTCTAAGGAAACTACTGATGGCTTTCGTTAAGCTTCTCTGCTCACATACTCACCTGCTGAGACCCCATCTTGGAGGCTGGAGCGCACGGAAAGGGCACCGATACTTTCCTCCGCCAACTTCACTGGGTTGGGAGGAGCGATCCTTGTCCCCGAGGTATGAGAGGGCTGTGGGTGGAGGTGGACAGGAAGGAGCCTGTTCATCTGACACATCCCACTGGTTTGGATGCAGAATTACCGGATTCACTTGTGAACCTGAATAAATTCAAGGCAAGGGAACTATGTGTGTGCCCTGGAGAAAGACAAGCTGTCTGTGAAAGAGTAAGGCAGGAGCCACTGTTTTCAGCGATCAGATCATGCCTGGACTGGTAGAGCGTGATGGTGAAGGGGTCCCGGCAATGCCCTGCCTGGCAACCCTGTCAGGGCCCAGAGGGGTCCTCAGTCTCTGTTGTCAGAGATGCAACTACACGTGCGCACACGCGCACACACATACACACACATTCGCACACGCACACCACTGCCACAGACAAGCCCCTGTCTGTACAATGCACAGGCCACAGACAGCAGTTTCCGGTCAGCATCTTGGAGGACGTGGCCAGGAGTGCTGAGACTGGAGGAGGAAGGCCTGGCTATGGTGGCAGGGGCCACTGGGGGCAGCTCCACGCCCATTTGGCTGCAGCTGCCTCTGGGAAGTGGTCCTCAGCTGAGCTGACATCCTCTTGCCTGGCCAGGGGGCAGACCTCCTGAGGACAGTAAGAAACTCTCATCCCTAGTTTGGGCCAGGGAGGATCTGGACAGACATAGTGGTGACTTCTGGGTGTTCACCCACCCCTGTCTTGGAGCTGTGAGTTGTCACTTTTGCACTGGAGTGCTGCCACCCTGGGAGAGAAATGGCTGCTTCTGAAGCTTCCAGAGCTGAGTACCTTTGGACCTTTGAACTCCAAGGACCACCTGGCCAAACGTTGCATTCTGTATCTGTCTCTAGGTGAAAATGAAACCTGTTGCTTAGGAGCATCCTGGCCCAGTCCCTCTGGCCACAGAGCAGCAGTGCTGTCCACCTGGCCTTTACCACGGCTCACAGGAAGTTTACTTCTTTTTGACACACGATTTAGCTTGATCACAGAATGCAAACACAACATTATGATGCAGTTTTAATTTATTCTGTAGAAGAATGTTGTGCTATGAACAAACCCCCTGTTTCTCTTTGTTGAGCTGGAAACACTACTTCCAGCTCGTGCGACTCTGGTTCACTGGGAAGGGAGGAGGACCAGCTCCCAAGCTGAGTGGAAATGAGGCCGAGGCACTGCTTGAAAGCCCAGGAGTCATTCCTCTGAACCACGGAGGCCACTCGGCAAGGGAGCTCCTCCATCCCCACTCCAGAAATTGGCAGCACAGGGAACAGTAGCCAGGAAGGTGCGGCCACTGAGAGCCTCAGGACTGTCCCTAGAACCACTGAGCCCTGGAGGGAAGCCCTGCTCTGGGGCCTGCTCCAGTCACAGGAGGAAGTCGGGACAGAGGCCAGAGTCCTCACATCAGTCTCCCCAGTGTTTCGTGTGGCCTGGAACTCGCCTGGCTGAGCACAGGAGTAAGAGTCCCATCTTATCTGTCATCTGCTTTCTGCCCCCAGCCTGTTTCTCGGGGGGGCTCAGGCTCTGATGAAGGTCTTGAGGAATTATGAGCCTGAAACACAACTGTCACAGTAATGCACGGTGGCCTGAATGCCACATGTGCTGTGACAACCCTGTGCAGTGGTCGTACATGTTGTCATGGGTGGAGCAAAGAGTCTAAGGGATATATTTTAAGATGAAATTTTAAAACTTTTTCCCCCCAGGGGTTTGACAAAAAATAAGATATTTGGAGAATGGTCTTAAAAATATAAAGCAGTTTGAGTACCCAAGAGACCACATTATCCGTGTGGATACTGAACAATACCGTGTGTAAGAGAATCGACGTGTGTGCATGAGCGCGCCCTTGTGTTCAACCGGTGAGGTGTGTGGTGGCCGATGTGACTCAGCCTCCTTAGGGACACCCACACTCCATGCTGGCACCACCACGCTCAGCCTTCCCTGCATCCGTCATAACCCTCCATGACCCGCTCGACGCAGCCCCCAAAGGCTGTGCAACACCTTGGTTATTTCATTTGCAGAGTGCATGTTTGTCTTACTTCCTACCCGAATCTCCTATTAAAGGCAGAGAGAGAGAGAGCAAGTGCTTCTTTTGTTTTTTTACTGAATTTCTTGTCAATCTGACAGTGAGATAAAAACTGGCCTCGTGTCTGGCTTCCTGTGAGTAAGATCGTCTGTTTGTGGGAACATGTGTATGTTTTGATTCTGAGAACCCATTCCAGGAGTTTCAACAGTGTGAGGCCCTTATCATTCCAGACTCTGTTAGAGACACTTCTCCCTTCTATTCTGTGCTGGGCTCAGTCATTTCATTGGCAAATACTGCTAAACCCACCCGTAAAATAATGGAACCTCGATAGAGTACTTTTGTTATAAAAGGTAATTTGATATTAGTTAGGCTGTGTTGGGCTGGATCCCATGAAAATTAAACACTAAGTTGACAAAATGATCTCATTACTGGGAGGATTGAACCACGCAGAGTCCCCAGCTCAGATCCCTGAAGAGAGTATTCAGAAGTGGTTTGAGTGTATTTTGTTTCTTAGAAAATTGAATTAATCAAGTGATAATACATGTATTAGAAATGAGTACAAGTTATTAAAAATGTTCAACAAGGATTTATTGAGCACCGATCATGTGCCAAGCATGTCTGGGTCCTGGGGATACAGCTGTGAGCATGACAGGCCAAGTCCCAGACCTCATAATCCTTATCATCTTCCGTAATTTATTTTCCATTTAGAATAATTTATCTCCTTAACTTCTTTATTACCAGTTCTTTATTGTGTTCTTATGGTTATTATACTTTAGATTATAAAAAACAATAAAATTTAGCCATATTACTTTGGTGTTACTGCCTGCTTGATGGCTTAGAAAGCCAAGCTGGGCATTGGTGGTGACTACCGAAATCTGCCCGGTGTCCCCAGGGTCAGACCACTGCAAGAAAATTTGACACAAGCAAAATTTATAAAACTGTTAAGGAGTAAGACTCCTACTGTTTCATCAAAACATTAAATATAGAATTTCTTTAAACAACAATGCCATAGATTGGCCTAAAATATTATTAAACTCATATAAATACATATAAATCTTCTCCTCTCGATTCCACAACATAGACAATCAAGGTCCATACTATTGTCTGATGGAGGGGAGGACCCAGATCTGTGCCCCTCCATGGAGGAAAATGGAAAGTGGAATGAGCTCCCCATGAGCACAGCTGTCTGTGCGACAGTCAGTCTCAGGGGCTGTTGTTGCTGAGAGTTCCCCTGGCCTGGTCTCAGAGGTGCTGGATGATCAGCCCTCTCTGTACATGGGATCAGAGGTGTCCCCCACTGAAGCTGGGACCATCCAGGGCAGACTAGAGGAGGTGTCCACTCTGCCTCCACCCATTCTGCAGGTTAGGTGAGTCCACAAAGGGACCCCACTACAAGAGGGAGGATCCCAGTGCCTGTTTCTCAATGGGATAAGCAGTAAGGTCTGTGGAGCCAGCTTTATTCTGCTGCATACAATATAAAGTCCTGAGCACAAGAAAAGTATGGAGAAGACTCACTACAACACTTCCCAAATTATAAGTTTAACGCAGTTGCTATTCAAATCTCTAAACTGCCTTTTGGGAAAGACTAAAGTCTGAAAGTAGCCAATAGATGTACAGAGATACTACTAAAAAACAGAACTGGAAGCAAACATTATCACATTGTGTTTACTAATCCATTACCCACATGGAAGAAGAAAACATAGAAATATTTATTACATTAAAATTAAAGAGTTTGGGCAAAAATCCCTACCATAAACAAAGAGATTAGACAAGTCATCAATTATATAGTAATTACATAAGTGAAAGATTGGTTTCATGAATTAAAAGGTGTTTCAGACATCTAATCTCACAGGACTACCTAAAGGAGAAGAGAAACATGGCAGAGAGATTGAAGAAGTAGATACACCCCACAGAAGAGGACAATGGAAGAATGCAGGAAAAGAAAACTCAATGTACTATCAGAGAGGCTCATCAGTTTGGTAAAATCACTTCAAATGTGACCCCAGGAATTTGGGGTGAGAAAGTGGAAAATCCAGGCACCTCCTGCTCTGTTGCTGGAAGTGCAGTATAAGGTGGCAAAAGAATTTCCAAACAAACATGGTCAAGCTGAAGGTATCTCTACATGAGTACACTTCCAGGTATGTGTCCTAAAAATGTTTATTTCAATATTATCTGAGATAGAGGAAAATACTAGAAACAACATAAGCACCTAGTAAAGAGATAATGATAAATAAATGATGCAATATTTATGCAGTGGGCACCTCATAGGAGTTTGAATAATGGACTTCATCTGAAGCAGAAATCTGAAAACTATACCCCACAAGACAAATCACCTGTTTCGTAAATAAAGTTTGGTGGGAACACTGCCAGCCCACTGGCTTATGTGTTATCAATGACTACTTTTACATTTCGAGGGCACAGCTGAGTAGTTGTCCACAGAACATAAGACAGCTATCACTGTTAAAGCAAAGCTGACAGCAACATCTACAGTGAAGTCTATAGCAAAGAATACAGCAAAGTCTACAGCAAAAGGCTACAGAAAAGTCTACATCAGAAGTCTATAGAAAAGTCTACAGCAAAAGTCTACAGGGAAGTCTACCAGGAAGTGCCCTGGGAAGTCTACAAAGAAGTCTACTGGGAAGTCTATAGCAAAGTCTACAGCGACATCTACAATGAAGTCTAAAGCAAAGACTACATCAAAGTCTACAGCAAAAGTCTACAAGGATGTCTACAGGGAAGTCTATAGAGAAATCTACAGGGAAGTCTACACAGAAGTCTACAGTGATGTCTATAGCAAAAGTCTACAGAAAATTCTACAACAGAAGTCTACAGAAAAGTCTGCAGAGAACTCTATAGGGAAGTATACAGAGAAGTCTACAGGGAAGTTTACAGCAGAAGTTTACAGGGAAGTCTACAAGGAGTCTACAGAGAAGTCTACAGGGAAGTCTGCAGGGAAGCTATAGGGAAGTTTACAGGGAAGTCTACAGGGAAGTGCACAGGGAAGTCTACAGAGACGTCTACAGGGAAGTCTACAGGGAAGTCAGGGAAGTACACAGGGAAGTCTATAGAGATGTCTGCAGGGACGTCTACAGGGAAGTCTAAAGGGAAATCTACAGGGAAGTTTACAGAGATGTCTTCTGGGAAGTCTACAGGGAGGTCTACAGAGAACTCTACAGGGAAGTTTACACCAAAAGTCTACAGGGAAGTCTAAAGGGAAGTCTACAGAAAAGTCAGGGAAGTGCACAGGGAAGTCTATAGGGAATTCTACAGGGAAATCTACAGGGATGTTTACAGCAGAAGTTTACAGGGAAGTCTATAAAGAGTCTACAGAGAAGTCTACAGGGAAGTGCACAGGGAAGTCTACAGAGACATCTACAGGGAAGTATACAGGGAAGTGCACAGGGAAGTCTACAGAGAAGTCTTCAGGGAAGTCTACAGAGGCGTCTACAGGGAAGTCTAAAGGGAAGTCTACCAGGAAGTCAGGGAAGTGCACAGGGAAGTCTACAGAGATGTCTGCAGGGAAGTCTACGGGAAATCTACAGGGAAGTCTACAAGGAAGTCTACAGAGAAGTCTACAGGGAAGTCTACAGAGAAGTCTACAGGGAAGTCTACAGGGTAGTCAGGGAAATGCTCAGGGAAGTCTATAGAGATGTCTGCAGGGAAGTCTACACCAAAAGTCTATAGGGAAGTCTATAGGGAAATCTACAGAGAAGTTTATAGAGATGTCTTCAGTGAAGTCTACAGAGAACTCTACAGGGAAGTTTACACCAAAAGTCTACAGGGAAGTCTACAGCAGAAGTTTACAGGGAAGCTACAGGGAAGTCTGCAGGGGCATCCGCAGTGATGCTCCATACCCTGACAAGGAGCACACAGCAAATCGCACTGCACAGGGACATCCTCAGTACAAGGTCACATCTAAGTAAAGTGCAGCAATCATACAAAGTGTGCCAGGTTGTCTGTAGATCGGTGGAGACTGAACAAACATTTCCTCAGGAACCCCCCATGACCACAGGTCCTGGGTGGGTGCCTCTGGGGAGGACACAGGACAGTGAGATGACAGCAGAGATCCCAGTGTGCCGTGACCACCATGACAGTCATTTTCCATTTTCTTTAAAGAGATCTGGATAATATGGCTAGTTCCCAGACTGGAGGTGGCCGTGTGCCAGAGGTACTCAATATGTTATTCCCTGGACAGTGGAGGCTGCAGGAGAGTGCGGGGCAGGTGTGGACAGTGGCCGTGCTCCCTACGCCCCTGGTAAGATGCACTCGGGGGAAGGAAATGAGGCCTCAGCGCCCCCTGGATTCCCCCCTGCCAGGCTTCATCTTGTTTGTTTCCCTAGAGCAACAGAGAAATAAGGTTGTCAACAATGTGAGACATACAGAAATAGGTAACAGAATAAAATCAGACTATAGACAGTGTTAAATAAAACAACTTCTACAGTACATGGCATGTTTCATTTACAAGTGTCAACAAGAGCTTTAGGGGTGTCAAAGAAAAAACAAAAGTGGCAGCCGCAGTTTTGAGAACCTGAAGGCCAACTTCCCACAGCCAGGTAACCCAAACTTAAGTCAGCACAATTTCCTCCAAAAGCCAACACTAACCAGAAAACAAAGCATGAAACACAAACCTTACATCCTTGGCAGCACGATTCTATGAGGGTAAACCAGTCTGCTATAGACAGATGGCTTAGAAAGGAATATTAGAGTGTAACAGCCAATCACAGAAAGGTCTGTTTTGCTCCTGTCAGAAGGGGACCTTCTCATCTGCTTGGGTTTGAAGTCTCTGGGTTTGCAGACAGTTCTTTTCTTTCTTTATGTATGTATTTTTGAGACAGAGTTTAACTTTGTTGCCCTGGGTAGAGTGCCATGACAGGGTCTCACTCTTGCTCAGGCTGGTCTCGGACTCCTGAGCTCAGGTAATCCACCTGCCTCATACTCCCAGAGTGCTGGGATTACAGGTGCGAGACACTGTGCCCAGCCAGACAGTTTCTTTGTGCACACCAGTAACAACAGTGTTTAAATTTGTGCATTCAAAGCAGGCTCATTCTGGCAAAACGCTATTTATTCTTTCAACCACAGAATAACAGGAAGACTAGGCGAAAGTGTTGGACACGTATGTCTACATTTCCCTAAAGACCTGGCTGGATACTTTTCAGATAGACCCTGAACATATTCCCTTCACTTCTGCGACTTGGCCACGGGAGGTGGGTGTGCGAGACGGCAGTGAACAGGAATGAAACCAGGGTCCTCAGGCACCCAGCTGCTGCAGGCAGAGGCAGTGAGGAGGGCCGGCTGGCACCTGCAAGGGGTGGGGGAGGACGCAGCTTTGGGCCAATGAGGAAGCCGCTGCACATTGTCTCCCCTGGGGCTGACCCTTGGCCAGCGCCAAAGCAAGATGGCTCTTTAGACTTTTCTCAAGTTGGAGTTGGGATGTTGGTTCCCCCTGAAGGGGCTGTGACTTGGGGCAGAGCAGGTTTTGCACTTGAGCTGACCCTGAAGAAAGCCAGTGTGCAGCTTGTCGACTGGCCTCATGCCCAGCATCTGAGCACTCGGTCGTCCACCTAGCAGGTACATCTGAAGACACCTCCAGCGCCACCATCTTATATAAACAGCAAACCTCTGGGTTTACAAAATCCTGGAGCACTTTGCACTTACAGAACACAAGATTAACCACTTTCAGGAAAGCTTAAGTTACTTAAAGCCAGCGCTCCTCCAGTTCAGTGTATCTTCTGGACTATTTTATTAGGGTTCAATTTTGCTTTATTGAGCTTTATTGGGTAAGCTGTTGTTTGGAAGTAATTTCGATTACGAGAGCAGTTAGACAGAGTTCATATCTTCCTCCCTCCAGGGTCCGCGTGATTCAATTGGAGGTAGCCCATCCGGCCGGCCCTGTGAGTGTGTCCAACAGGGCCGGGCAGGCTGCACCACACCGGCTCTGCGCTCAGGTCCACTTCCAGCCCCACACCTAAGCTGGGGAGCAAAGGTCACCTCCTGAAGGCTTTGTCCCCTCTCTGGGCACAGCGAAGGGGGTGTTGACAGGAGGCAGCTGCAATCTCAAATCCATGTCTCTGTCCACAGCAGCAGCGCTGTTATCCCCTCCGAACTTGTAGTTTCTCACCAGAAAAATATGGAGTCGTTGCTTCATTGTTCATGGAGCAGTTAAGGTCCAATTAGACCACATGGATTAAATGGATTTGATACAAGTTTTCTTTCATCCCATTCTTTTAAAATTCTGCTGTATTCTATCCCCCTCACTTGAAAGAGTGAAGCATTTTCCCTTTCATTATGTAAATAAATCTTTTCCCAAGTAATTTCATGTATTTTTAAATTTTCATATAAAGAACACATACACTCTGGGGTCAGCTTCTGGCTGTGTGTTCTCTGCTCTGACACCACACCCGGCCCATCAGTTCCCTTTGGCTCGCTCTGGAACCAGGGAGGGAGTTTGGGGGTTGCTCTTCAATAGCACCTCGATTCTGTGCGTGACCTCTGAGCTTCAGGGCCCATTCTGCTGGCACTCGGGTCAGCTTTGTCTCTGCTGTGTCTATTTTCTGGCTTCTCCCCCAGGACCTGGGCTCTCCTGAGAAATTGACAGGACTTCTGATCATCCCCTGCCGTGTGCTGCCCAACACTGCACCTGTCATGGGTGGCGGAGCTCTCCCAACACGTGGGTACCCACTACTGTCTCTCTGCCCCCCAGCACATCCACCAAGCTCTGACGTCTCACGCCTCTGCCACGTGAGAGGCCCTCTCCTCAGTGTGAGGCCTTCGACACCCTCCTTGAGCCTCGAGCTCCTTCCCTGCCCCCTCCCTGTGGTGTCCTCACAAGCACACACCCCACAGCTCCCACCTTGGAGAAGGACACTCTGTGGACATCCCTCGTGGAGGCTGGGAGGGGGACCCCACCTCAGATGTCCCCCGTCATCTAACCGAGAACACAAATTCCCATTTCCTTTGCTAGGAATATTGAGCCTGGGTAAGAAATTGTGACCTGGCCACTAACACCTGTGTCCTTCCTCCCCCACGTTCCTCTCCCACAATAGAGCATGAGTTTCCAGAAACAAGAGAGTCTCTCTTTTCTCCATTTTAAACGTACAACAGGGTTTTTATGCATGGTATCTTACACGTGTTGAGCTGTCTGCTGAATTACGGCAGTGACCAAGCCTTGCTGTGTCTTCTTTTCCTTCTTAATGGACCTGTCTTTACCTGGGAAATAGGAAATGCTTCCTGTTGGCCTCACCGCCAGCCTCCTCCATGTCTAATCCAGTGTGTGTGTGTGTGTGTGTGTGTAATTTTCCTGCAAGAATTTTAGAATTCTTTATACCTACATAATTAATTTTGAAACTAAACTCAAGTCATCGCCTCTGCCTGTTGGGAACTGATAGACCTTCACTTTATTTTCTCGCTTAATAACCACCTTTTGGCAGTTCTTTGTCACCTGAGTACCTGCTTGAGATTGATTCGAGCAGGACATTGATTCACATTTTAGACGAATAAAACCAAGACAGAGCCCGAGGACGTCACCGGATCCTTGCCCAATCTGGCACGTGTCCACTGATTTGTACACTTTGTGAAATGATGCTCTGACACCCAGATCCCCAACCAGTTCATGTTACTATTCATAGAAAGATGATTGTGTTGACACTCTCATATATCAGTGAATTCCCCCCAATTGATTGAGATTATTTTCCTTTTTAAATGTAGAAAGGACCTCAAGAGTGACTTTGATAATGCCGTGGAGGACAACTGGGGGCTTCTGCTCACATTGGTTTTTTCTTTTCTTTTTTCCTGGAGATAGGCCTTGCTGTGTCACCCAGACTGGAGTGCTGTGGTGTCATCACAGTTCACCACCAGTTCAGTGATCCTCCCACCATTCAGCCTCCCAAAGTGCTGAGATTACAGGCAGGAGCCGCCACACCCGCCATTCTCTTTTGTCATGTTTCTTCTGTATGAGTCGTTTCTGCCGGTCCTTGTGCTGACCCCCAGCTCCTGACACCGCTGTTATGTGGCTCGACCTGACCCTCACTTCTGCTCCAGCCATCCAGCCTGTGCCCCCTCACCTGCCACAATTTCACCAGAACCCTCCCTCTCCACTCGCCTGCCAGCTTTGCTGTGCGACTTTGAGCGGATTCCATATCCTCAGTTTCTGCTTCAATCTCTGTAAAGGACAGCAGATAAGGTTATATTCAGAGGCTGCATGAGAAGGAAGGAGGTAATTTACATGAAGTTCTTACACTTTTGTCCATGAGGTGCATGTTGGAGAAGAGTCACCACTCGGCCTTGGCCTGGCCTTCCTCGGAGCTCACTTGCTGATAAATCTGTTATCATGAACTCTGATTAAAGCATTTTATTATTATGGGTTTTTCCTCCTAAATACTTATAGCCTTGACAAGTCAATTAGAAGCTTCCTGGAAGCAAAGGGGGAAAAGGTCTGTATAGCCCCTGAGAGCACCAGACAATATTCACATTCCAGGTCTTCATATGCAAGGGGATATGTATGCGTGTGCATGTGTGTGTGTGTACGTGTGTGTATGTGTGCATGTACATGTATGCATGCATGAGTGCATATGTGTGTGTGCATGTGCACGTGTGTGTTCATGTGGGCATATGTGTGTGTGCATGTGTGAGCGTGCACAAAGACACATCTTGCCAGCCCTGCAGTGCCCTTCTGAAGGTCAGTCAGAGCACTACTGGAAATTTGTATTTAATTATTCACACTTTCTATGATTTTTCAAATTTACATCATAATTATAATGAATGAATACATCCTGACATGGAAAAAGCACAAAATCCACTGCTTTGATCTCTTAATTTTAAGTTCTTGTGTGTTGGTTCAGAGTGTTGATGTCTGGCTACATCACACTTGTCTCTGCAGATGAAAAGATGGAGAAATAAAGCCACGCTGGTTTTATACAACACGTGATGACAATGCCAGAGGTAAGGGGAAAGAAAGGGGGGAGGGAGAGAGGGAGGAGGGAAGGAGGAGAGAGAGAGAGAGAGGGAAAGGGGAGGGAGGGAGGGAGAGAGGGAAGGAGGAGAGAGAGAAGAAAGAAAGAGAGAGGAGAGAGAAAGGGAGAGGCAGGAAGGAAGGATGGACCGAAGGATTGCTCTAAGGTCCTGCTGCTGTGCTGTCCTCTGACACCTGCTAGGGTGTCCTCGCCACATGCTCTAAACTGTCCCAGGCTGTCAGAACTGCCCCCAGCTTGCTGAGCCACATGTCTCCCCAACTCCCTGGTCTTTCAATGCCCCCAACCGTTCCTTGGGTTTCCCTCCATGCCAGGGACCTTCCATGGCACCAGCCTGCCTGGTCTTACAGATCACCAAAGGTGAGGCCATGCCACAGGTCCGTGGGGCTTCTGAGGGCACTTCCACAGCTGGCCCGGGACTTGCTCTGTGACCTCGGGGGAATGCTCCTGGGTAACTACTTTTTAGAACAATCCCCAGTTTCACCAGCAAAGGTATTCTATTACTTTTACATGCACATGTTTGGTTATCTGTGAGCCCTGGTATGTTTGCATATTTGAATGGTCACATACATGTAACATGCATAGTTACATACCTGCGTGTGGCATATGTACGTGGGGTACCAGTGACTCTGGGTCTCAGACAGCACTGCCTGACATGTAAGCTCCTTCTCACCTTTTTGAATATGTGTGAGCCCTGCATTCTTGACTTCACATAGACCTCGATTTCCAGCCTGTGCTGGCTGTGGAACAGCCTCTGCTGTGCACAGGGCTCTACTGAGGCCACCGGCTCCAGACTGGGCATTTCTTCATTTGCTGAGACAAGAACTGGGGCACAGTTGGGGGTGAGGGTGACTTGACCCAGCTCAGCCCGACACCCCTGTGACTGCTGCCCCAGGCTCCTTTCTCTCCGCCGACCTGCTGGCTGGAGCCAGCTGACTTATGACACCCTCCAATTTTATCTAATCAATTCAGTTGAAATTAAAAGGTGTATTTGTATTTGCTTTAACACCCTTTGGCTCCGGTGTTCGCAGTGCTGACCTTTCAGTACTGGATTCTGATGCTGATAGCACACTGCCTGCCAGATTGCTTTGGCCAATAAATAATGAAGCCCCTTCTGGGGACAGAGGGCTGCGGGGGCTGAGCAGTGCTGCCCCCAAACGCCACCTCCTGAGTCTCTGCACACCGCAGAGGACTGGGGGCCACACCTTGTGTTGTTATCTCACTTACCTGATGAGTCAGAGGCTGGTTTTTAATTTGCTTTTATTGCAGGAAAATGCATAAAACATAAAAATCAACACTTTAACCATTTTTGAGTGTACGTTTCAGTGGCATTAAATTCATTGACATTGATGTGTTACCATCCTCCCTATTTCCAGAATTTCTTTTGTTATTGATTAAACAAAAACTTTGTACTCATGAAAACAATAGGTCCCTATTTGCTCCCTTCACCAGGACCTGGAAATCTCCATCTGCTTCTGTCTCTGAATTGCTTCCTCTATGTACTTCCCATAAGTGGAATCACACAGGTGTCGTTCTGTGCCCTGGCTTCTGTCACTGGTTTAACATTTTTAAGGTTCATCCATGTTTTGGCATAAATCAGTGCTTTTTCACCAGGAGGTTGAGTTTCCAGTATTTTTACTTCTTCTGCCACATGCAACAAGTTAAGAAATATTAAAGAAAAATGCAAAACATTTTATTGATTTATTTTTTAAATTTATTTCTAAGTGTTATGGGGATACAAATGCTCTTGGTTACATGGGCCGCTTGTGTCATGCTTGAGTCAGGGCTCTCAGCATGCCCATCACCCAAACAGGGTTCACTGCACCAGGCAAGCAGATTTTTGCCCATCTCCCTCACACCACTGGGTTTCCAGTGAATTTTTCTTCCCTTTATGCACATGGGTGTTCATCAGTGCATTCTAATTTAATAGTGAGTACATGTGGTGCTTGCTTTTACATTCATTAGATACTTCACTTAGGAGAATGGTCTCCAGTTCCATCCAAATTTTTCCAAAAGGCATTAAGTCATCCTTTTTATACCACATTGTATTAATCCACTCTTGAACTGATGGGCACTTGGGTTGATTCTACATCTTTGCAATTGTGAATTGTGTTGCTATAAACATTCCTGTACAGGTGTCTTTTTGATAAAATGAATTCTTTGCCTTTGAGTAAATACCCAGCAGTGGGATTGCTGGATCACCTGGTGAATTTGCTTTTAGTTCTGTGAAACCAGGACATTGTACTGGTTTATACTTGATTGCACTATTGCACACAGCTATGACTTAATAATAAAGACAATTTAAAAAAAAAGGAATCTCCATACTGTTTTCCTTTGAATTTACAGTCCCACCAACAGTGTATAAAATGTTCCTTTCTGTCTGCATCCACACCAAAGTCTATTGTTTGGGATTTTTTAAGAAGTCATTCTCAGTTGGGTAAGGTGACATCTCATTGTGGTTTTAATTTGCATTTCTCTGATGACTAGTGGTGTTGAGCATTTTTTCATATTTTTATTGGCCATCTGTGTATCTTCTATTGAAATCTTCCGTGCATGGGGATGTTTGTTTTTGCCTTGCTGGTTTGTTGAGTTCTTTGTAGATTCTGGTCGTTAATCTTTCTCAGATGCACAGCTTGTGGATACTTCCTCCAACTCTATAGACTGTTGATTTGCTCTGTTGATATTTCCTTAGCTATTCAGAAGTCTTTTTAATCAAATTAAGTCCCATTTGTTTTTTATTATTGCTGTGATTGCCACTGGGGCCTTTTTAAAAAAATTTTTTGCCTACACCATTATCTAGAAGAATTTTTTCTCCACTTTCTTCTAGAATTCTAAAGATTTCATGCCTTACATTTAATCTTTTACCCATCTTGAATTAATTTCTGTGAGTGGTGGGAGATAGGGATCCTGTTTCATTCTTCCACATGTGGCTGTCCATGTCCCAGCACCGTTTGTTGAGCAGGGCCTCTTTCCAAGTGTGCGATGCTGTCTGCTTTGTCAAGGACCAGCTGTCTGGACATGGATGGCTTCATGTGTGGGTTCTCTGCTGTGCCCCATCCATCTCTGTCTCTACCTTTGTGCCAATACCATGCTGTTTTGGTTACTATAGCTTTGTAGTATAGTTTGAAGAAAATAATCCTATTTCTGTACCTAACACAGGAGTACCCAGAGTCATAAGCAAACCCTGCTCCATCTAAGCAAAGAGATAAACAGCAGCATCATAATTTCCAGGACTTCAATTCCCCACTGGCAGAACTGGACAGATCAGACAAGCAGAAAATAAAGAAAGTAACACTGCACTTTAATGGGATTCCAGAACAAATGGGCTTAACAGACATTAACAGAACATGTTACCCCAAACTAGTTAATACCCATTCTTCTCAGCATCACATGGAACTCTCTCCAGGACTGACCGCATCTTAGGCCACAAACCCTGCCTTAACAACTTCAAAAACATGGAAATCACACTGTGTATCACGTCACAGTGGGAGAAAACTAGAAATAACTTCAAGAGAAACACTCAATTCTACACAAATTCATGGAAATTAACCTTCTGACTGTCAACGATGCCTACAAGCCTTCAAATAAGAAGGACGTTTGGCACTATGGGCTCCTGTAGGTGTGTCAATTTCTCACACAGAAACTGGGCAACAGGTGTTGCTGGCATGTTACCCAACTAGTCTGTGCACCTCGTACACTTCATCCTCAATATTTTTCACAGTTGTGCCTGAAATAATTTGTGTACATAGTGGAAACTTCACCCAAGTTGGGTGAGGTATTTTGATTAGTAAGAAAAGAAAGAGCATCCAGCAGTGTGCCATGTACATGACAGTCCTTGCTGTCACTTCACCCCTCAGCTGCACGCTCCATTTCTGAGCACTCCACAGAGGGTTAAACAACCTGCTGCTGAATGATTATTGGGTCATTAATTAAATTAAAATGGAAATCAAGAGGTTCCTCAAACTGAGTAACAAAGAGGACACAAACTATCAAAATCTACAGGGTTCATCAAAAGATGTCCCAAAAGGAAAATTCACAGACTTCAATGCCTGCATCCAAAAAATGGAATGATCACAAGTTAACAATCTAACAGCACATCTCAAGAAATTATAATGGTAAGGAAAACAAAACAAAACCCAAAGGAAAAAAATAACTAATGTCATAACAGGACTAAATGAAATGGAAACAAACAGACAAAACGGTGCCCCTCCCCAGCGAGCAGAGCGTCTGTCTCTGTGAGCCAGGAGGGTGCTGGCTTCTCCATGACCACAGTGTGACCGTACCCCAGCAGGGCATGTGGCAGGTAGTGGTCACCCGGCATTCCCGGCCATTTACATATGAACTGCATCGTGCTCCATGGAGTTAATAAATAAAGTAACAATGGTGATCCCGGGAGGCCCTGGAGTGGAGACACATGTGGCCCTGAGAGGCGGCCGGGCTGTCACCACTCTGATGTGTAGGAGGAGCACATGGAGGCTCTGGTGGCAGAGCGACCAGAACATGGAGTTGCTCACATCTGGTGCCCCTGCACGGCCAGTTGAGGACAACCTCCTGCTCAAAGGGGGCAGAGCTTTTGCAGCACTGGGGCTGAGTTCTCCTGGAGCTGGGTGGCAGCCCTGCGGATTTGGGCTGGTGCAGTGAGCTGTTCACACAGCGGCCAAAGTCAGCTCTGCAAAGCCCAGGAACAGAACCACCAAAACCCTCAACTGCACCAAACCCTTTAAAAAAGAAGTGGGTTTTATTTAAATTTGATTTACATATTTATTAACTTTGTCTGATGAACCGTATTTATTTAAATATTTTACATGCACATAAACGTCCACATGCCCATGTGTGCACCTGAGCACATTATGCTGACACGCATGTACACGTGTGTTCTCCTTTCTGACTCCGCCTGCCCCGTATGTGGGGGGGCAGGCCCAGTGTCCAGGAGGATGTGCTGTGAGGGTCTGTACCAGCTGAGTGAGTGCACAGACAGGGCCGCATGGGGTGGGGACACCCAGATTCTCCCATGGACGTCCTGCTGGGACTCAAGTCCCTACCCTGAGGTTGGCAGGCTCAAAAATCCCTCCAGAGCACTCTGTTCCTGGAACCTGTCTGTCTTTGTTTGAAACCAGGCACCAAGCATCAGACCCATAAGCAGATCCGCAAACAAGCCAGGCGTGCTCAGGCCACTCCAGCTTTCCAGGTCACGCTGGGTCACTGCCATGTGCTTTTGCCCCCAGAAGCCATCCAGATATCATTACCTTGGCGGGAACAGCCAGAACATTAAATGCATTTATTATTTTAATATTATCATTTCCCCTCTGCATAAGTGGAGACATAATCACAGGCAGAGGACCCCACATTAGTATGTTTTGATTATTTGAATCCACATTTGAATTTTGATTCTGTATAAAACGAATCAATTCTCTCCCATTTGGGGGGGGGGGTGTTTGCTGCAGCCAGGAGGTGCAAGTGCATGGCTTGGGGAGCTCGTGAGGACATGAACACCACAGACCAAGGCCAAGCCCCAGACGTGTGGGACCAAACATGCGGCCTTCAGGGTGTAGGCGCTGGGCATGTCCCCTCCTGTGGGACAACAGACACCATGCTCAGGCTTCCTAACAGCAAGGTGAATTGTTCATGTTTGGATTTAATTTGTGGCTAAGATGCATTTTATTATTATAGGAATATTTTAATCTTCCATGGTAGATCAATCAAATTGAAGTTAATTGGCCAAAGAATGCTAATGATCGGTTCTTCCCCACTGCTATTTTACACATGGAGGATGAGGTGAATTGAAAAGCTCTGCTAAAGGCATTATTATTAATTCAGGAATGTTTAATAACAAAATATGGCCAATCTGACTGCAATACCAAGCCCCTCCCCACATTATCAGCAAGTATTCACGAAGGGCTCAAAGGCGCCCACTCCAGTGAAGAGCGCTCTGATGTGCAGACAAAGGTGAGGCAGGAAGGCACACAGATCTGCTGAACACAGAAAGGGAGGCGAGAAAACTGCGTTTAATGATGGAGGATTATACGCAAAGTGTGCAGAGGAGAAAAAGTGCACGAATAAAAATTGCCTTGTGTTGGAAAGAAATTTGTTATTGCCCCTGACGAGATTAACCGCAGTAATTGGCACTGTTTTTTTCTTTTTTTAACATATTGTGCAGCCCTGTAGCAGCAGCGGTAATAAATAATGTGCACTTAGCCGCACCATTGGTCATTTGCAGCCCTATCACCGCTGCCTCCCCCATTCAGGGAAGATAAATGTGATTTAAATTAATAGCCAGTCCTAAATAACTCCTCAGCTGGTAAACGGCCCATTCATCAGGCCCAGACAGGCAGTGTCCTCTGATTCATGGCCCCCCTCACAATGTGAAGGGTGCGTACAAAAATTGTTATTACTTTTTAATAAAGTGTAGCAGTCAGTCTTCAGTCATTTATCAGCAATGCTGGCATTCTGACAAACAGAAATATCTTAGCGGTGGATGAATGAGAGGGATAAAGGACACATTTCTCAACAAAAATAATCACTGCCTAAATAATCTCATAAAAGTCAATTTTTAAGTACCTTGAAATAAATGCATTCAGAAAGATACGGCCCTTGTGGGTTGTTGAACTAAAAACTAAACAAACTATTTTAATATTCACCTTTGCAGGGAGAAGCCTTGTTGCTGCTGGCTCTTTGTGTGGTAAAGATTCAAATATATGCAGAACCAGTTACAGTTTGAAAAGAGCCACCTGCAACCTTCCACTGCCCACAGGATGTGAGCAGAAGTCTGATGGCGGTGCAGGGGGAGATGTGTCCCTGTACATCAGGCACTAGAAACGGGCAACAAGAACTAACAACAGAGAGCGACTTACTACACTTTAAACATGGAAAATCTGCCATTGTTTTTAATTTTCTCCTCTTAAATAATTTTCAGAACAACAGCACACTCGGCTGGGTCTGGATTTGTTTTATGACTGATTATCCTCAGACTCCTATGCTTTTCGAAACATACTTGCAATTACCCACATAATTGGATTGGTCAGCAAAAATGAGGAAGGACGCTCAAAGCCTTCTCTGCACAGAAGTCCTTTCTCTCTTAATTAAAGAACGAGTACAAAGTCTGTGGTGTCAGCGGGTCATCCTTTCAAAGACATGGGGCAGGGCCGCATGCCGACGGCATCCGTGCTGATGTCCTTTGTGTGCTGGGCAGCAGCAGACGTGAGGCCTTCCCACAGCACCCCCTCCTTGCACAGAACCACAACCGGAGGGTTGCCATCCAAATCGACTATTGTAAGGCACACGGCCACCGTCAGAAAGACTTAGGCGTGGAGTGTTCTTTGCAATTTGTAGAGGTCGAGCTGCGATGCAATTTCCAAGCTTCACCAAAGTGAGACTTTCCAATGAATTGACATATCTTAGGAAGTGGGGACTGGAAATCCGTTTAACTCCGAGGAGAAACTTCAGTCTCTGCTGCCCACTGTTTTCCCCTTTTTCCTACCTCAGTCTAGTTATAAAGGATGTTACCTCTTTGGATTCGTTCAAATATTTAGATTTTAATTCATAAAAAAAAAAAATCTTGAAATCTACCTTTGTTGGCATTTTAAGTGAATTAATCTTAATAATGAATGTGTTAGGCAAACAGAACACTGAGGGGTCAGTACCACCTGAGTCCTGGTATTGACCCTTTCATAGGGAGGCAGAGTCCAGCTAATACCACCTGAGTACCAGGTATTAACCCCTTCATAGTGAGGAGGAGTCCAGCAAGTACCACCTGAGTCCTGGGTATTAACCCCTTTATGGGGAGGCGGAGTCAGGCCAGTACCACCTAATACTGGGTATAAACCCCTTCCTGGGGAGGCGGAGTCTGGCTGGTACCACCTGAGTACTGGGCATTAACCCTTTCTTGGGGAGGCAGAGTCCAGCCAGTACCTCCTGAGTCCTGGGTATTAAACCCTTTGTAGGGAGGCAGAGCCAGGCCAGTAGCACCTGAGCTCTGGGTATTATCACCTTCATGGGGAGGCAGAGTCAGGCCAGTTCCTCCTGAGTACTGGGCATTATAACCTTCATGGGGAGGCGGAGTCAGCCCAGTACATCCTGAGAAATGGGTATTAACCCCTTCATGGGGAGGTGGTGTCAGGCTACTACCACCTGAGTACTGGGCATTATCACCTTCAAGGGGAGGTGGAGTCAGCCCAGTACTACCTGAGTACTGGGTATTATCACCTTCATGGGGAGGTGGAGTCAGGTTAGTACCACCTGAGTACTGGGTATTATCACCTTCATGGGGAGGTGGAGTCAGGCCAGTACCTCCTGAGTACTGGGTATTAACCCCTTCATGGGGAGGCGGTGTCAGCCCAGTACCACCTGAGTACTGGGTATTATCACCTTCATGGGGAGGTGGAGACATCCCAGTACCACCTGAGTGCTGGGTATTAACCCCTTCATGGGAAGGTGGAGTCAGGTGAGTACCTCCTGAGTACTGGGTATTAACCCCTTCATGGGAAGGTGGAGTCAGGCCAGTACCACCTGAGTGCTGGGTATTAACCCCTTCATGAGGAGGCGGAGTCCAGCAAGGCCAGTACATCCAGATGGAGCAGGAAGGCAGCACAGATGAAACAAGCAAATCATTGACAAGGACATGTGTATCCTCCCAGAATTTAGGGTCTTAAGAAATTTACCCTGCTGGCATTGTCGACAGTTGTGAATAGGCAGACAATCACCTAGGGACATGTTTCTACTTCCAGAGATGTTTACTTCACTGCAGAGCTTGGATTTATTCTGTACAAAAGGGTCAGTGCATTTGATCCTCAGTCTTTTGTCTATCCTATGAATTTTCAGGTCTACAATTTAAGCTCATGACACAAAAAAGAAATTCCAAGGTTGGTGCTGCAACTAAGCATCACCACACCAGGGATTGGTAGGTTCACCTGAAATGTTCAAAAATAATAATTTTCTTTTAGTGAGGTATATATGCCCCACTCATACCCCAGAATGAGTACAGAATTCTGGCACTATTTCCCATAGTTTAGGCTTGGTTTACAAAGAAAGGCTGAATGTGGCCCTTCTTTTAGACACAGGTGTCTCTGGCTCACCCAGATGACAAATGTCGGCCTGTATCCAGCTATAGATGGTGTGATTGTAGGTCGGGGACAGGGCAGGCAGCCTGTCCTGCCATCCTGCTGTTTCTTGGGAGGCCAGGATGCCCAGCTCTCTGGCTAAGGGGATGTTTAAGGTAAGTAGCTCTGGTGGGAGAAAAGGAAGGTCTATCTGACACTACTACAGCTGTGCTGGGTTTCTCTTCCTAAAATCGACTTTTTCATGTGTCATTCAAATCTGCTTTCCATGTGTGGAAATTGACATCTCCACACCCCAAACCTCCACCATGGCTGACTGTGCCTCGACAATCACTGAAGCCCCTGGGTCTGTGGCTGCATCTGGGATGTTAGGGATGGGCCAGGGTGTGGGTGACGGCACAGGGACCCTGTTCTGTCTCCAGGCAAGTTCTCTCCCCCTGTCTTGGTGCCAGTTTTAGACTTGCTGCTTCCGGCGTGTCCTCTTGCCAGTGTGGGGCCCCGGCAGCGTCAGGCGGGGGACCCCGCACTGAGTCCCCCGGGAACCCTCAGGAGCACCTGCCGCCCCACTTCCCACGCGGGTAACAGTCAATCCATTAACCTTTGCTTGGTGTGCCCTGCGGCCGGGCGCCCCGCCGCCCCCTTCCGTCCGCAGTAAAAGCGGCCCCCGGGCAGCGCCGCCTGCCCAGTAATGAGCCTGCCGCCCACCTCGCCCCGGTGTCAGTGACCATTTTCTTGCATTTTCTTGCCTTCTTTCTTCTTTAAAGGAAGCTAATCTAGAAGGAGCCCAGGAAGCCGAGGTCGTGTTAAACTGTAACGAAACGCGGAGTCCTCGATTATTGGGCAGGGTAAATGTCAGCGCCGCGGGCGGAGCAATCGCCGCTGCAAGGCTGCCCAGCTGGGGCTGCCCGCGTCCCCTCCCGGCGCGTGTCCCCCTCACCCCGGGCCTTTCCCTGCACGCACCTGTCAATAATAAACACCTCTGGTAAGTGAGGACTGCCCTGGGCGTCACACGTCCTCTGGAAGAACAGGGGAGCCTTTTATGACAAAGGCAGGCTGCACCCCCACACACACACACGCCCCCGCCCACACACATGCACACACACACACACACACCCTGCACACACACACACGCCCCCGCACACGCACACACACACACGCCCCCCCACACCCACACACTCACGCCCCCTAACACACACATGCCCCCGTGCACGCACACACATGAAAATACACACGCCTCCCACACTCACCCACACACACAGACACATGCACACACACACACA